>CAMZMU010000010.1:14930904-15058804 GCA_947311845.1 Poa pratensis
CATCAAATCCCATGGTTAAGGACCTAGGGTTGAGTATGGGGAGAGAACGTGGTAGTACTGGTAGTTTCGTCGGCTGACAAGCAGAGGCAAAGATTTACCAGGTTCAGGCCCTCGGGTGGAGGTAAAGACCCTACTTCCTGCTTGTCTGTTATTGATCGCTGGAGATTATGAGGTTACAAGGTGGCTCCGGCGAGATGACGATCTCGCAAGATTTGGTGGTTCGAGTATGGCTTGGTCCTAGATCGGCACCCCTCCCAGCCTTTAAATAGGCTGGGTCTCGGGAGTTTGTAACCGACCTAGTTTACACATAAGGAAAGTATAAACCGACTATGTCTATGTCTAAACTTGGGTATCATCTTGTTGGGCCTCTCGTCTTGGGCTTCGAGTTGTCTCTTCGCTATTGGGCTTTAGTCATCACGTGCACCAGGTACCCTCACGGTAGGGTACCCGAGATGTATATCCTTGTCAGTAGCCCCCGAGTACTTGTCTGACTCGAAATCGGGCATGGATGGACTCGTTCGTAAGTGCACGTCATATGCTTTATTATGTATATAATTGGAATTCTGTATGAATAGCACATGTTGGCTATGTCGAGTATTTCATCGACTGTGGTTTTTGCTTATGATGATCAAGGGATAATAGCTTAGCAGGCCCAGTTCACTCGACGGATCGGGACTGGTTAACTACACATTTGGGTAAACCTTACTAGCTTTCAATCAAACTCGAGTCCCCGGACTCGAATCTGGAACAAACTGGTCAGATTCGACTAGGCCGCTGAGGTCTTACTGAGTCGATGCAGTATAACTTTGAATTTTACCCAACGGTCCGTCGGGATTTTTCATCATGTCTGCTGACACGGAAAGTATAAGGATTGACGTTGCTGGAACGGTCCTTAGCCCAGCTCGAAAGTTCGGCGGGTCTTACCTTTGCACTATGCGTGCAGCATCCGAGGTATTTGCGACGGACGCAACTCGGGAATGTTTCGAGTATGATTTTGCATATGAACGTTCGATATATTCGTCGACTGACCTTTGACACTATTTTATCGGGTGCGCGACAGCGCTCCCGATGGGAGTAGCCCCGAGATTGTGCTTTATTGATTGCAATGAGGATAATCTCAAAATCATCTTCCTACATTGTTAGTCGAAGAAAATCTTTTGCCATAATTCTATCGGGTGCGGCAGCGCTCCCGATGGGAGTAGCCCCGAGATTGTGCTTTATTACTTGTAATGGAGGATAATCTCAGAATCAGTCTTGAGCATCTTTAGTCGAAGAAATTTTTGATACGCTCCCGATGGGAGTAATATGTCTTTGATCGAAGAGACAGTCGAGTGACCATACACTCGAAAACAATCGAGTGATTAATATGCCCGAAACATCTTTTCTGAACAAATTTGCTGCAATGACGTCAGGGATGACGTTTTATGGCGACTGCGCCACCTGACACGGGTGGCGTGCGCTATGCTGCGATAGATGGGACGTGACACGTCTTGTGGGCCCATTGTGCAGCCGTTTGGACTGGATTTGACCGTTCAGGCACGATTTCTCCGGGCCATGATGGTAGTTCCTAGATTCCCGTGCGTAGTGGGCGGAGTGGCCGGCGACGGTTGCCCTCCGTGGCTGCCACGTGTACGGTTAGATTTGCTTATTTGCCCACGATCTCGCATCGACGGTGCGGATTCTTTTGCTTGAGGTTAAAAAGGGTGCGGCGGCGTAAATAGTATTTTTTACTTGCCATTTGCTCTCCGCCGGCTGCTTCTTCTTCCTCCTCCGCATCGCCATAGCCTCTAGCGAAGCTTTGCAACCACCACCGCGATGACGAAGCCTACCACCCGAAGGGCAGGCAGTGCTGCGACGCATCGGGACAGCGCCGCTGAGCCGCTGCCAGCGGTTGAAGAGGGACAAGGGCGCTGGACCAAGTCCACCTGCAGCAAGAGGATGCTCACCGGCCTGCGGAACGACGGGCTGATCCCTGAGGACACCTCGCAAGTTCGCATCCCCGGCGCCGAGGTAATCCCGCGCCCAGGCCCCAATGAGCGGGTCTGCTTTGTTGATTTTGTGAACAGGGGATTCTCCTTCCCTGTTCACAACTTTCTTCGTGCACTGATGCACGTGTATGGAGTGCAATTGCACGATTTTACGCCCAATGGGCTTTTGCACATTGCGTGTTTCTTCGTCCTTTGCGAGTGCTTCTTGGGCGTCGCACCCCACTTTGGTCTGTTCCGCCGCATCTTCAACGTCAAGCGCCAGCACAGCGCCAAGGGACCTGGTGGTTTTGGAGTAAGGCTCGACCTGATGTCGAGTACTTCAAGATCAACTTCTGGAGTCTGTGCAAGGATGGCGCCAGAAGTGGTTCTACATCAAGGATGTGACCATGGCGCCAAACCTTCGGGTTGCCTGCCTTTGACGCAGACGCCCTGGTGAAGAAGAGGCCATCTGGATTGCCCAGCCGACCGGAGTCGAAGCGAAGAGGCTGACATTCTGATGGAGAAGGTGCTGAAGCTTCAGACCACTGTGGTCGAGAGGTCACGGGATCCATCTGCTAGCCATTATGGCCAAGAGGCGAGTGCAACCCCTTCGAGCCCGAGCACATGCTATGTGGGGATACAGTGGGTGCTTCTGATCCAACCCGCTCACGCGCAGTGGAGCTTTCTGATGCGGGCGGAGAAGTTGGTAAGAAGCCTTACCAATTGACTGATGAAGATCCCTGCGAGATGAACTCGCCTGTGCCTCCTTATGAAACCAGCAACCCTCTACCAGAGGTAACAGTTGATACTATATCTCAGTTGATATGTTATGCATGTGTGATGTTGAATCCTTTGCTGTTTATGTGTGCAGGGACACAAAATGTATGAGTCGATGCCTCCCTTGCCAGAGAGCGGCCCAGTGCCAGACAATGAGCCATTCGAGGCAGATTCTGATGATGAGATGGCCTCACTCGCCACCGCACACACGCCAGAAGCCGATGAGGGCGATGCTGAGGTGCAGGGCAAGCAGAAGCGGTCGCGCGACGAGGAAGACACCGCTGACTCGGAGGAAAAGGAGGAAGACAGGACGGAGTCGATGACGGCGCCACTCGAGGTTCCTCCGATTCGCTCGCTTCCCCCTCGACCACCGAAGAAATCGCGCCCGAGCGTGGGTGTGCTTGCCCTGGTCGATTGTCGACCTTACTGAAGAGTAAGTATATGTGCATATGCTTTGTCTTTATGAATAATCCACCTTGTATTTATAATGTGTGATACAGTGTTTCCTCGGATGAGGATATGCCTCCGCCACCTACGGCGGAAAAGAGTAGCGCAGCATCCACTGCACGGACGCTGCCACCAGAGCAGCCGCCTACCCCTGCGACTCCTGCTGCTACAGCCACAGCTACACCACCCGAGCCGGAGGTTGCAGCAACTGAGAGCGGAGCTGCGGCTGCAGGTGTCCCTGCGTCGACTTCTTCCTTCTTGGAGCACGTAAGTTTATGCTTGCCGTAGTTTTAATCCTCATCGAGTGCGAATTTTTTGCCTAGACTCAGTTATTGAGTTATGAATTTGCCCATGTCGTGCACTTAGGCATTTGTGCGAGAGTTGCTGAAGGCTGGTGCCAAGTATGTGCACAAGGAGACTGAAGCCGCCACCCTGCAGCAGCAACTCGAAGTTGCGAAGAGTGCGTATCTCTTTATGCTATTACCACTTGTTGAGGGTGATTTCTCTTGCAGTCTGCTGATCATGTGTGTTGTTTTGCAGAGGCCGCCGCTGATGCGGCAGAAAATTTGAACAACGCCACCCGTCGAGTGGCTGATCTGGAGAAGAGGCTGAAAGCAGCCGAGTTAGAGAGGAGTCGGCAATTGGTCGACTTTCTGCCGCCAGCACCAGCTTAACTGGTACGAATTTTTGCTGTTCCTTAGATGTTTGAGGTTTCTGATATATGGTGCTGATTATTTTGTCCACATGCTAGGCGTGATGGATGGCCCACTGCTACTGGCAAGCAAAGCCTTGGCACCTCACTTGATGAAAGTGTGGCTGTCTCGGAGGCTACCAGTAGCAGAGCAGGGGAGATGCTGACGCAGGCGGCGAGTGCCTTGGGCGCCCTCCATGGCAGCTTCTTCCCCGGCGAGAGCTACCATCTTCCTTTGCAGAGCTGGTTGAGCTATTCAAGCCTGAAGGGACTGCCGTCGCTGACTTCTGTCGCGAGCAAATGGTAAGTGGTGCTCAGACTACTTTTCTCATGTTGCTCGCGCACGGAGTCGAGGCAGATTTTGACGCAGCCACGAAGAAGTTTCCACGGGGTCTGATGGCAGAACCGTCGGGCTCGGCACTTGGATGGAAGCCGCCAAAAATATGCCCAACAGCTGGTAACAACTGTTGAAGAAAGGGCAGCCAAGGTCCAGGCGAAGAAAACTTCCTCCAAGAAGTCGACGACTTAGCCAGTGACCCTTTGTTTGACTAGGTCTAGGAATTTCGTCATTTGCTTTTGCTATATGTAAATTATCAGACATCGTATCTGTCTTGTTATGAAATATGAACTTCAGTGATCGGGAGGCGCAGCCCCCGAGCCTTTTGTTGAGCTCTTATGCTTCCTTATGCATTAATTATTCTGACTGTAGAACCGAGCTCTAAACCATCGACTGGCCCTGTTGTGGGTGGTTCTTCGAAGTCGCGAAGCGTTAATGACCAGAAAATTATGGACTACCTTCATCAAAAGCTTTCCGAAGTTACTCGCGAGCTGAAGGAAACACAAGATGCGTATGCTGAGTTGCAGTCGAGGCCATCCCCAACTACAAGGGAGGCCTTTTTGCTTGAGGAGTTGGAGAGAGTAAATCTGCAACTCGAATGTAAGATATTTTTGGATCATCGAGATCTATTCTTTGCAAGGTGACTCGACTGGGCGATGATGAGCCCTTTGTTTTTGCGCAGGTGTTTGCTCTGACCCGATAAAGGAGGAGGCACGATTCAGGATCGACTCGATGGTCATGCGAGTAGCACTGAGTACTCCGCCCACCCCTTTGGTCAGACAGGGCAAGAGCGCCATTTTGGTAAGGCTTCTGGACCGGGCTTGGCGCACAGCCATTCGACTGGAGACTTGCAGGTTGGCTTTATTTCGAGTCCACGAAGCTTTGTTTCCTTTGAATGAGCAACCACAGGGCCTTGTGGCTTGCTGAAGAAATTTCGAAAAGGCAAGGCGATCAAGAAGTTTGTGCTGAGCAACTGATTAGCGGGGCTAATGTTGCTCTTGCCTTTGTGCGATCGCACCTTCCGCACCTTGATTTGAAAAGGATTGCGATGGGACCCGCACCCTACCAGGTGGTGGTCCTGTGCCATGGAGGAGCACTACCAAGAGACACGGTGGACGCATTGGTCCTAATCCATCGTGTGCTGAAGGAGGAGGAAAAATGGACCGAGCCCAAGGAAGAACCTGTTGAGTAGGTTATGTGTATGGGGGTGACCCCAAAGTGTAAAACGCAACACTTGTGATTATTGTACATTTTTGTTTACATGTATGCAGCCCCCGAGCCTGTTGAGCGGGGTGTATGAAGCAACTTGCTGTAAAATTAGGACTATCCAGCCCCCGTGCATTTTGAGTGACTTGATAGAAATACTTTAGAGTATAAACATAAGCTGCACAGCCCCGAGTATTCGTGTGCGGTGTGAATTTTTGCAGTACTTGAAGCTTCACTTGATGCTTCTAGGCTCAACTCCCGAATAATTGAGTGGGGTTGAGCAACTTTTGTGTTTATGTATGATTTTTATGACCCAGCCCCCGAGTATTCGAGTGCGGCTGGGGTATTATGTTGTGAACAAGCGGAAGCTCATGCTTTTTGAGATAGCGCAGCCCCCGAGTGCTCGGGTGAGGCTAATTTTGTGAAACAAGTTATGCGAGTAGTAAGCAGGGAGAAATATGAGGAATCATGAATTATATTCCATTTTGAATGTTAAGCTGCAGGCCGCCTCATTAAAAACCTTCCAGTCCCCTTAGGTACCCTGGTAAGGAAAAGAGCGCGTCTGAAACCTGCAGCTATCCGACATATGTGCCTATTACATTGTGCGACTGAGCAATCTAAGCATAGAAACGGCGCAGCTGCGCAACGTTCCAAGGATTATGCGAGAGTTCTCCTGTCTTCGCGTGCTTCAGTCTGTATGCTCCACCACCAATGACCTCGGTGATGATGAAGGGTCCTTCCCATGGAGAAGCGAGTTTGTGCACCTTCTTTTGCTTCAGTCGAAGTACCAGGTCGCCAACCTCGAAGGACCTGGTACGCAGTCGACGGCTGTGTAGTTGCGGAGGTCCTGCTGATAAACAGCTGTGCGTGCGAGCGCCGTGTTACGTGCTTCTTCTAGCAAGTCGACTGCGTCTTCGAGTGCTCGTCTGCATCTTCTTCGTTGTATGCTTCGACTCTTGGTGCATTGAATCTTACGTCAGATGGCAGGATTGCCTCTGCCGTACACCATGAAAATGGGTGAATTGTGTTGAGCGCGGGTGTTGTGCGTAGGCTCCATAGCACAGACGGAAGTTCTTCGACCCAAGCACCCGGCCCTTTTGAGTGGCACCAGGAGGCGCTTCTTGATTCCACTCGTCACAGCCCATTGGCCTTTTCGACTTGGCCATTTGATTGCGGGTGCGCCACAGATGCATAATTGAGCGTGATATCTTGCTCTTTGCAGAAGGATTTGAATTCCTCAGCCGTGAAGTTTGTACCGTTGTCAGTGATGATGCTACTTGGCACACCAAAGCGGTATATGATGGATTTTATGAAATTGACTGCTGTAGTGGCAGTCGAACTTGTGATAGGTACTGCTTCAATCCACTTGGTGAACTTGTCGACCGCCACCAGAAGGTGAGTATGCCCTCCATGGGAGGATTTTTTGAGTGGCCCAACCATATCGAGCCCCCACTGGGCGAAGGGCCAGGCCAATGGTATTGTCTTCAACGCCGATGCGGGTGCGTGCGGCTTTGTGGCGAATTTTTGACAGCCGATGCACCTTTTGACTATGTCCTCCGCGTCTTTGAGTGCTGTGGGCCAGTAGAAGCCTGCGCGAAAGGCTTTGGCTACGAGTGATCGACTGCTGGCGTGATGCCCGCAAGTACCTGCATGAATATCACGAAGGATGGCTTGGCCATCTTCAAATGCTATGCAACGTTGGAACATACCTGATATGCTGCGTTTAAAGTTCACCGTTGATGACAGTGTATGCTTTAGATCGTCGAGTGACGCGTCTTGACTCTGTATGTCTTCGGGTACCTCGCCGCGGAGTATGTATGCGAGGAAGGTTGAGTCCAAGTTGGCTCGATGAGGAGTACCTCGACTGGTGGGTCCTCTGTGCTAGGTGCTTTGCTCTTGGCTGGTGCGGCTGATGTAGGAGTTGCCGCTTCTTTTTGATTGATCTGTGCTCGATGCGCTCGAAGAAGACACCAGGTGGCACTGGTGCTTTGGTCGCACCAATGTTGGCTAACTTATCTGCTTCTTCATTGCTCTCACGCCCTATGTGCCGCAACTCGCAGCCTTCGAAGCTGCCCTCCATGATGTTGTACAGGTCACGGTAGGCGATCATGTTATCTGCGATTGCGTCGCAGGCCTTCATTGTTTGCTGCACCACCAGATTCGAGTCGCCGTAGATCATCAGTCGAGTGCACCCGAGGGCTTTGGCCATCCTCATGCCATGGATCAGAGCCTCATATTCTGCTTCGTTATTGGACGGGAACTCGAACCCATTTGCAGGATGTAGCGGAGCTTGTCGCCTTTTGGTGATATGAGGATGACACCTGCGCCTGCGCCTTCGTTTTTCTTTGAGCCGTCAAAGTACATAGTCCATGAGTTGGACACATCTGGTGCTCCTGGGAGCTGAGCTTCAATCCACTCGGTGTGGAAGTCAGGTAAAACTTGTGCTTTGATGGCCTTCGGGTAATCATACTTGATGTCTCTTGGTGCTAGCTCGATGAGCCATTTTGCTACTCGCCCAGTTGCGTTGGGGTTTGTGAGGATGTCCCCGATCCCTGAGGTGCTGATTACAGTGATCGGGTGCTCGGAGAAGTAATGCGTCAGCTTCCTTGAGGACATGAACACGGCGTAGCCAGCTTTGATAGTGCGGGTACCGCTGCTTTGATGTGGAGAGCACTTCACTCAAGTAATAGACTGGACGTTGTATGCTTTGGGCGTGTCCCTCCTCCCTTCGTTCGACTACCAGTACAGTGCTTACCACCCTGTTAGTTGCAGAGACATATAGGTAAGTGGCTCGCGTTCCCTTGGTGACGAGGATTGGAGGGCTTGTGAGGACTCGCTTGAGGTCCGTGAAGGCTGCTTCGGCTTCTGGCGTCCACTCGAATTTATCTGCTTTCTTCATCAGTCGATAGAACGGGAGTGCTTTTTCGCCTAGCTTGCTGATGAATCGACTGAGTGCTGCACTCGACCCGCTAATTTTTGCACGTCATGGAGCTTTGAAGGCCTTTGCATCGTCAAGATGGCCTGTATTTTCTCCGGGTCGCCTCGATTCCTCGAGCTGAGACTAGATACCCGAGGAGTTGCCCGGCTGGCACGCCGAACGTGCACTTCTTCGGGTTGAGCTTGATGTGGAAGCGTTTGAGGTTTGCGAATGTCTCTCGCAAGTCATCGAGTAGTGTGTTTTCCTCTCTTGTGGTGATGACGATGTCATCTACATAGACCTGGACGTTTCGCCCAATTTGCTTCTTGAGGCAATCTTGCATCATGCGCTGGTATGTTGCGCCTGCGTTCTTGAGCCCGAAAGGCATTGTGGTGTAGCAGTAGACCCCGAGTGGGGTTATGAACGCCGTTTTCTCTTCATCCTCTTCCTTCATCCTTATCTGGTGGTAACCCGAGTAGGCATCCAGGAAGGACAAGCGAGCGCACCCGGCGGTGGAGTCGACGATCTGGTCGATTCGAGGTAGTGGAAAGTGATCCTTTGGACACACTTATTGAGTGCTGTAAAATCTACGCACATCCGAAGGATATCTGTGTGCTTCTTCTCTACGAGTACGGGGTTGGCCACCCATTGTGATTTCTTGATCTCTCTGATGAACCTGCTGCGAGTAGCCTGTCGACTTCGGCTTCGACTGCAGTTCTTTTTGGGCCGGATATGCGGCGCATTGTTTGCTTGACTGGTTTAGCATCTGGAAATAACTGGAGAGAGTGCTCGGCGAATTCCCTGGGAATACCTGGCATGTCGGCTGGACACCATGCAAATATATCCCAGTTCTCACGGAGGAATTCGACGAGCGCGCTTTCCTATGCGATAGGCAGACTCGACGAGACATTGACTGTCTTGGTCGGGTCAGTCGGGTGCACCTGATGCGATCTTGTGTCATTGGTGGCATTGAATGCTCTGTCGACTGCCACCTTTTTGTGTTCTGGCATAAGTGTTCGATCGTTGGAGACCGCTAGATCAGCGAGTGTTGCTTCCATGCCAAACATCTCAGAGATTTTGCTGAATTCTCGGTCGCAAGAGTCAGACTTTTGGAAGTTCCCTTGACTGTGATTACTCCTTTTGGTCCAGGCATCTTCAGCTGGAGGTATGCGTAATGTGGCACCGCCATGAATCGAGCGAACGTCGGGCGTCCAAGTATAGCATGGTATTGTGACTTCCAGTCGACACTTCGAACTCAATCGACTCTGTCCTGAAGTGGTGCTTGTCCCCGAACGTTACGTCGAGTTGTATGGTGCCTTCTGGGCTTATTGCTTTCCCTGGAACGATACCGTGGAAGGTATTTGAAGATCTTGGCAGGTTTTCGACTGACCTGTTCATTTTGCGGAGCGTATCTGCGAAGATGATGTTTATGCCGCTCCCACCATCCATGAAGACCTTGGACATGGCGTAGCCTCCAATTTGCGCGTCGAGTACCAGAGCAGAGTGCCCTGGCGAACAACCGATGGAGGGTGGTCCTTTGCTGAAGCTTATTGTAGTTTCGGATCCCTTCAAGTATTGTTACGCAGGAGGTGACATGACCGCCATGTTTACTTGTCGAGTGCGAAGTTTTTGCTCCCTGTTGGAAGGTCGACCTTTCTGTATCATGTACATCTGCCCTTGGGGGGAGGGTACTGTGGTTCGTCCACCCGAGGTATGTGCTGTATGGCACCCGCGAGTTTCCGCCTGCAGCAGGCTGTGGTGGTGGAGGTGGTGCCATCAGAACAGGCACGTTGTTTGGCTGAGGCACGGGTGCAGGTGCTTGTGCGGCTGCTGCCTTTCTGCGATTTACGTAATCAGTCGCCATTTGGTCGAACTCCCTGCAGTTTCTCATCGAGTGATTGGATCGCAGTTTTCCGTCGTCCCCCTTGTACAGGTGGAATCTGCAATCAGCGTCCATCTTTTCTTCGAATGATCGCTCAGATTGTGCCCGTGACTTGCGCCAGTCCTTCCTCTTGTAGCTATCACTGCGTTGGCCGCGGTCTCGCTGTCTCGACGATCATCTCGACTGTCTCGCCGATCATCTCGACTGTCTCGCCGATCTTCGACCGTCGGTCGCTTCTGTCCTGGTCATTGCGGGGTGTGGAGAACCCAGCCGCCATGAATTCGGGTCTGTCATCGTCGTAGTGACGTTTTGAACGTTTGCGCCTTCGGTCGTCTCTGTACGAGTCTCTGCGGCTTCGACTGCCGCTTTCATGATTGTCACGGGGTGAGGACCCGCGTGTGGTGCGCGCCATGTCTCTCCGTCTGCCCACTCAGTCGCGGTCATCAAGAGGTTAGCCACAGAGGTTGGCTTTTTGCGACCGAGTGCTTCTTTGAGTCCGCCTGGCGAGTCCCATTATGAAAGCATCCATGGCCATATCTTCTGAAATTACTCCGACTGAGTTGCGTATCTCAGTCCATCGTCTGATGTATGACCTCAGCGTTTCGTCTGAACGTTGAACGCAGGCCGCAGTTCCTCGAACGTTTTTGGGCGCTCACATAGAGGCTCGAAGTTTTTGATGAAGTCATCGCGGAAGTGATCCCACGAGTCGTACTTTGATGGAGGTAGGGCCTTGAGCCAGTCGCGGGCTGTGCCTTCGAGCATGAGTCGTATGTATTGCATGGCCGTGGTGTTTGTACCTCGCTGGCACGCGACAGCCAGCCTGTAGTCTTCCAGCCACCCAGAAGGTTCCTGTCGACCCGTGTACTTGGGCTGTTCAGATGTGAGTTTGAACCCTTTGGGCATCCGTGTCTCGCGGACGCGTCGAGTGAAGCACAGAGCTCCATGTGGCTCAGGATCTCGATCAGAGTATGAGTCGCTACTGTAAGATCTGCGTGATCTGCTCCTGGACCTGCGCCTACGCGAGCCGCTTCTTTCCTTCGAGTGGTGGCGGCGACCACTGTGATTATGCTCTTCCCGACGCGCGTCGACTAGGGCACGGTCTCGACTCCCACCTGGAGTTCTTGGAATTTGGCGTATGGCCTTCGCCGCTAAGGCGAGTGATTTGATCTGCTGGCGATGCAGTTTTGCATTGGGGTCATCAGCTGGAGGCTTGATTGCCTCTAGGTATGCTGCAGCGGTGAAGAGGCACCCGCAGCTGTTTTGGGTACTGGCACTCCTTCTTCGTCGTATGTCATGAAAGAGTTGCCTAAGTTGCGGGTGAGCGCCGCCCTTTCGTCTGGCGAGAGGTGTGACAACCTTGATCTGGGTCTTGTGTCTGCTCGCCCGGTGGAGCTCAGGGAGAGCTGTCTTCTTCGCGCACTCGACAAGCTAGCTTGCTTTTTGCGTTCTTCGAGTGTTGCTCTGACCTGCCGCAGTCGAAGTGATTCCTGCCAGTTGAAGTACTGGAAGGTCAACATCTCCTCTTGTGTTGCGTCTGCTGGCATCATTGTGCACTCCTTGATGACTTTATCTGCTTTTGCTGCCATCTCAGCAGTGATTGTGAGAGTTGTGACTCCGTCCGGCATAGTAACTGTGCACGGGAATTCTGTAGGCCTGCGGCTGGCCGCAGCATCTGATGATTCTGCGGCGATGGCGACGTAACCTGCTGGGGTATCACCCGAGGGTATGTATGTGTTCTTCGAGTCCCGTCATGGACTCGACATCTTCATCGAGGCTCATGTCTGAGTCGATATGCCCGTCGAGTGGTCCGTCTGGACGGATCTCGCAGTTGATGCCTTCATCGCCTATGCTCATCTCGGCGTCGACGAAGTTGTTATGAATCTCGAGTCGAGGTTGTTGTTGTTGGTGCAGATCTCGACGTGGTTGTCGATATGAGTTTCGAGTTCGTCGAAGTCGCTGAAGGAGATCCCGCAGTCGAAACTATCCTCGAGTGAGAGATCGAGCTCGGGATCGTTTGTGCGGTATGCTGATTCGGCCTCCTCGCCCTGAAGTTCTTCGATGAGCTCGTGCATCTCTCGTGTGGACATGGTTGTTGCGGACGAGCAAGCTTGGAGGATCGACGATGGTATGGACGCAGTTGAGGGATCCGCAGTCGAAGGACCGCAACCGATGGAGCCTCGGGTGCGGAAGTCGCGAGTTGGCGTGGATCCGTCAAGTCCTGCACACCAAGCTTGTTGACGAAAAAATTGAACGAACCAACGGTTAAACCCAAACCTGACTCGAGATCGGAGAAGGCCTCCTGGAATCCTGGCGAGTGTGGCTCGAAATCCATCAGAGGATCCGATGCGCTTTTTGCGGGTGAAGCTGGCGTGTTGCTGTTTGTCGAGTGAGCCGGCGAGTTGCCGTGTGCCGCCTGAGTCGGCGAGTTCTGGTTTGTCGATGCAGCCGGCGAGTTGCCGTTTGTAGATCCGATCGGCGAGTCGCCGTTTTCCGATGGAACCGAAGAAACCGTGAGTCCAGCACTATTCTTTCCCACAGACGGCGCCAATTGACGAGGTGTACCCTCATCAAATCCCATGGTTAAGGACCTAGGGTTGAGATTATGGGGAGAGAACGTGGTAGTACTGGTAGTTTCGTCGGCTGACAAGCAGAGGCAAAGATTTACCCAGGTTCAGGCCCCTCGGGTGGAGGTAAAGACCCTACTTCCTGCTTGTCTGTTATTGATCGCTGGAGATTATGAGGTTACAAGGTGACTCCGGCGAGATGACGATCTCGCAAGAGCTTTGGTGGTTCGAGTATGGCTTGGTCCTAGATCGGCACCCCTCCCAGCCTTTAAATAGGCTGGGTCTCGGGAGTTTGTAACCGACCTAGTTTACACATAAGGAAAGTATAAACCGACTATGTCTATGTCTAAACTTGGAGGGTACTCCATCTTGTTGGGCCTCTCGTCTTGGGCTTCGAGTTGTCTCTTCGCTTATTGGGCCTTTAGTCATCACGTGCACCAGGTACCCTCACGGTAGGGTACCCGAGATGTATATCCTTGTCAAACATAGTATAAATTTACACAGATTGATTAGTACGATCGACGATGAATGTAGGAGTGATAGAATTAATAACCATGACTTGAAGTCATGTCTGTATATTTTTTGGGCGAATCAATGAGCTTTATTAATCACTCAACCTTGTTACAATCTTTCTCCAATGCGGAGAACATAGACAGTGGATAGGATTCTGTACTAGTCAGCTCATTTCCTGTAAGTTATGTCACAGTCCACCAAAACAATGAATCCTAATACGCGAATTGATAGGAGGGGTTATCTCATTATTCCAAACAAATTAGGGCTTAACAAATGACATTGAATGCTAACCTCAGATCCTATATGTCAAGGAGATGATGATATGTCATTTTGGTTAAATCCAAACACACATGTTATTTTGTCAAAATCTTATCAGAAAGGGGTATACCCGTGTATTGTTTGTCGGCCGTATGCTTTGATTGTGTTTTGAAATTAATATGTATCCAATTATATTAGATCTATAAGAAATAAATTTGCCAAAAATGTATTTTATAGAAATATGATCTCATATTAAGAGGCAGAACAATGGAGGTACGATGGTGGCATGCATCATCCTTTCTTGAACGTGTTGTTGGAGCACCTCTGTTGTTCCCTTGATTTGGTATCATTTATGGATGATGTTATAGTACGATGCATCTACTTGCTGACCACTTTTTATTTTCTTTTATAATAATTTGGTTGTATGCATCCTCGATGTCATGACTAACTTTTAATATCGTGTTGGTGCAAAGACCAGATGTAATTGATATTGTCTTGATATTAATATATTCACTTTATAAACAACATATCCACCATAAGTGGGGTAAAGCTATAGAAAAAGTACTTAGGTGCACAACTGTCACGTTGACACAACGATACATATATGATATATGTAAGTGAACCATCTTATTACGAACAATGTTGAAGTTGACAAGTCTTAGCATCTCGAATTCAATGAAACAATATATGTAGCGTCAGACCCTATATGTCAAGGAGACGATGATATGTCATTTTTGTGAAATCCAAACAAAGATATGTTATTTTGTCAAAATCTTATGAGAAAGGGGTATATCCGTGTATGCAGACCGCCCTTTGTTTGTCGGCCGTATGCTTTGATTGTGTTTTTAAATTAATATGTATCCAATTATATTAGATCTACAAGAAATAAATTTGCCAATAATGTATTTTATAGATATATGACCTCATATTAAGAGGCAGAACAATGGAGGTAGAATTTTTGTGCTGATGTCGAGTGTCTCTAGGCCCTGCTCGGCGACATGTTGCGCACGCATGGCTCCAATTGCTTGGATAAATCCCGTCAGATCCCTACATGCGCGGCCATGCCATTGGATCCAGTACGACGGCGTCATGCATCGTCCTTTATTGAAGGTGTTGTTGTTGGAGCACCTCTGTTGTTGCCCTGAGTTGATATCATTTATTGACCACTTTTCATTTTCTTTTATAATAATTTGGTTGTATGCATCTCGATGTCATGACTAACTTTTAATATCATGTTGGTGCAAAGGCCATATGTAATTGATATTGTCTTGACTATATTCTCTTTATAAACAACATACCCACCATAAGTTCGGTAAAACTAGGGAAAAAGTACCTGGATGCACAACTTTCACATTGACACAACGATATATGTAAGTGAACCATCTTATTATGAACAATGTTGAAGTTGACAAGTCTTAGCATCTCGAATTTTCAATGAAACAATATATGTAACCGAACCAAATAGGTACTAACAGTGGTGTAACCCATAAAAACACTATACAATTAACAAATAAGGCTAATCAAGTTCTCCTGAAATAAAATGAACTAATGGTAATGCCACTGACAAAAGCTAGCTGCACAACCTACAAAATTAATAGCGTGAATTCAAAATATCAGCTAGAAAATTGACAATGCATAATTTTGGTTCAAGAAAGCAAGATCAACACACGCTGATACGAGTTTTTAACATGGAAAAACCCCTCCAATGAGATGACCAACAAATTTCACTATTTTGGGAGAGGTCACAAACGCTCAAATTTACAACTTGCGGCTTATGGATAGATGAACACATCATCCGAAGCGCCCGGCATCGGGCCTCCCTCCGCTTCGGCAGAAATTAGCATTTAGCTGAACATACCTTTATATGAATCTGGATCACCACAAAATAATAAGGTCCTTTCACATATGTTATGTTTGCCAGATTGTTGGAGATGGCTCTAGCCAGTAGATGGACGGTAATAATTAAAAAACAGAATGATCTGTCATTTGGCATGTTTGCGTACAGTACACATGCGTATCACCATTACATGCCCGGATGGATCAGTTCCTTGGGCTAGTTGAGTCGGATTAGAGTCATGGCAAGTGGTTCCTTCGGTTAGTGAAAGAAATAAGTCAGAACGGGATCGACGGATCGTTGACAAAATATTTGGATTGGCTTACATATGACAAGTTGAAAAGAAGTCGTCACGTGAAAAATGCGACGAGATCAGTGAGCAACGAGAGCGTAGCTTGTCAACGGAGGAGGGAGGGATATGGGCGGGCGCGTACGGAGAAGGGAAGCCTCGTACTACCATTGTCCGGGTTAGCAGGGTCGTTGCCACTTTGCCGGCAGCGCGCGCCACTGTAGTCATGCTCACATGCATGCTGCGCACTATATGTCTCCCGAAATAATTCACCTTGCCGCCATGTCATCTCTCTCGGGCGACATGGAGTCCAACGGCCGCGGCGAGCACCACTCGCCGTCATCGAACAAGCTCCGGCGCGGCGGCAGCGACGTGTCGCCGTTGGTCAGCCGCAGGTGGGCGCTCGCGGCCGCGCTCACCGTGTTCCTGTTCATTGGCGCCACGCTGCTCTCGGTGACGTCGTCCCTGTCGCTGTACCCCGTCTCCGGTTTCTTCTTCGCCGTCGTCTCCCCGGCCACCCGCGCCGGCTTCGTCGTCGCTCCCACGCCGCCTCCGCCGGGCGCCGACGTAGCGCGGCTGGCGTACCTGATCTCCGGGTCCAAGGGCGACCTGGACCGGCTGTGGCGGGTGCTGCACGCGCTGTACCACCCGCGGAACCTCTACGTGCTGCACCTGGACCTGGAGTCGAGCGTGGAGGACCGGCTGGAGCTGGCGGCGCGGGTGGGCAACAGCACCGTGTTCCAGCGCGTCGGCAACGTCGAGGTCATCCGCCGCGCCAACATGGTGACCTACCGTGGCCCCACCATGGTGTCCAACACCCTGCACGCCTGCGCGGTGCTCCTCCACCGCAGCCGCGACTGGGACTGGTTCATCAACCTCTCCGCTTCCGACTATCCGCTCATGACACAGGACGGTCCGTACCCTACAACTACGTACATTGCATTGCATTGCATGCATACCCGAATGCATGATAGTACTTCTAAATAATGGTTCATGCACAGATATCCTGCACGTGTTCTCGACGCTGCCGAGGAACGTCAGCTTCGTGGAGCATACCAGCCGCCTGGGCTGGAAGGCGTGAGTACTACAGTAGTATTTTCTTCTCTGTTTGATCGATCGACCTTCAGCTGGCTGACGATCGACGAGTGATATATGCAGGAACGGCAGGGGGAGGCCCGTGATCGTGGACCCGGGGCTGTACATGTCGAAGAAGCAGGACATCTTCACGGCGTCGCCGGCGCGGGAGCTGCCGACGGCGTTCAAGCTGTACACGGGGTCGGCGTGGATGGCGCTGACGCGGGAGTTCGTGGAGCACACGGTGTGGGCGTGGGAGGACAACCTGCCGCGGACGCTCCTCATGTACTACACCAACTTCGTCTCCTCCCCGGAGTTCTACTTCCAAACCCTGCTCTGCAACACGCCGCGCTTCGTGCCCACCGTCGCCAACCACGACCTGCACCACATCCAGTGGGGCAACCCGCCGGGGCAGCACCCGCTCTCGCTCCGGCTTGCCGACAGGGACCGCATGGTGGGCAGCGACGCGCCATTCGCCCGCAAGATCGCGCGCGACGACCCGCTGCTCGACGTCATCGACGCCGACCTGCTGGTTGGCCGCGGGAGGAACGGCAGCGCGGCCGGGATGTTCGTGCCCGGCGGCTGGTGCGGCGAGCGCGGGGACTGCGGCGGCGAAGCGGCCGGCAGTGTCGACGACTGGGTGCTCAGGCCAGGGCCCGGCGCCGAGAGGCTGGGGAAGCTCATGGACAGGATCGTCAGGTCCGAGGCCTTCGCCAAAAACCAGTGCAAATAGCTAGCTGCGACTTGATCATGATCGTATATTCGTGTGCAAGCCACGTTCGGATCGATTAAAATGCACGCGCGCCATTTGCGCCTTAACGCGCGCGCATATTTCATGCATGCTCTACCACAGCAGCAACAGATGCAGCACACCCGGCCCCTAATTCTTTTACTTGTGAGAAAACGATCTGAACAAACGACTTACATGCATGTATAAATGTTAGAGAACGTATCTCTGTCCTGATGAGAATAATAAGGTCAGTGAGAAAAGGCAACTAGAACGAGTAGGGATTTCTGGATCCAGAGCTCCAGTTCTCCTTTTATTTCAAAAAACGAAAAGTTTAAAAAATTGAAAAATATTCTAGATGAACATAATAATGTATCCTCCGAGCGTGTTAAATATCACTTTGAAATAGTTTGTATTCTGAGCTGTACAAAAATGAAAAGGATGGATCCGATCGAGTAAATATAATGAACAGCGTATATTTTCAAAACTACAAAATTTATAAGATTTTTATCATTTTTTGTAGTCTAGATTTAAAAGAATATAGGGTTGTAATTTTTCATACTGGGAGGATACACGATTGACTGCTTCCAACTTTTTTCAGATTTGAAACTTTTTTTTTAGATAAAGGGAGAGATTTGAAACTTGTAAATATCATTTTCATTTTTAAAAAATAAAGAAATCACCAGAACTCTGGAACCAAAAAGAGTTTTCGAACTAGAACGGATATTTATGACCAAGCTAAGTGGTTATATTGTCTCAAAAGCCCAGCTTGATTGGGATCACTGGCGGGCAATGATGCAATTTTAACGAGTCATCACTAATCATAGGAAAGTTAGACCATCGGTGGTGATATGATTAGCACTAATGGGTTATACTACTAACGGACAGGAAATGAGGCCCAGCAATTCTATAGGACTACAACACATCGGATAAAGGATCAGCATCAGGGTCAGAGCCTGTTAGTACAGTCCAGTTCCTCAACTCCTAACGCGTTTTGGTTGGAGAGAATTGGCGATAGGGAATGGGAATTAAGGAGGGAAGAAGAGAGGGAATTCACATGCTAAACTCCCACTAATCTCTTACCTAGGGGATTCCCTAGTATTGCCAAACAAGCTATAAATTCGACATCACAACTCTCTCCTCTTGGTTAGTTTTAAAATTATTTTTGAGATAAATTATTCCATGCTGATAAGTTAGTTTTGTCTAAATCCACCGCCATCGGTCATCCGGTGAGTCGGCAGCCACGAGAGGGTACTTATTGATCACGAACACTCACATTTCGTAAGAGGGTATGGTCGTGGCTCCAAAGTTCTACATTTTTACTTTTAAGGGGAATACTTATAAATATTTGTTTGCATGCAACGTAGCAAAAGTACTCAACCCGTCGATAGCTAATGTATTCCTCCAGCAAGCAAACAGTCATGGTAGGATTTGGCTTCATGCAACTATGAAAATCTCCTCGGTAGTTGGGTTCATGTGGGCTTCGTTTGATGTATGGTTAACCGAACAACCGAACCGATATACATCAGCGAGTATGTCTCTCGGTAGCCATATTTGCTTCGGATATTTCGCGGTGGTCATATGGAAAACAGAAATGTTAAAAACCCAAATAAACTAAACCTCATTGACAATGTAAACCGTATTAACGACAATATGGAGGTCCATGGCGGTGGCAGAGCCAGGGTGGGAATGGGAGGCCGGGGGCCAGTCCGGCGATGGCCGAAGGTCGACGTGGAGGAGTTAGGGCCGGGATGGTGATGCGGAGATCTAGGCATAGCTTGGTGGCAACAGGAGGTCATGGTGGAACTTGGAGGGCCCCTGGTGCCTGGCTGCAAGTACGAGCATGGAGTCGGCAGGAGCGATGATACACATGGTCGGGGTAAATTTGGTCGGGTTGAGAGTGGAAATAGGGAAATGCATGGGCGTATATTTTTTTTCGGTTTTCCGAGTGTAGATCAGACAGAAACTGCAAATGGAGGCCGAGCTCCATGGAGTCCATTTTTTTTTTTCAAAATCTGGATATTTAAATTTTAAAAATTAATAAATTCCTAGGTGTAGGTAATGTCGAAATCTACTAGTGTACAAAATCTCAATGCAAAGATCGTACTATTTTATGCTACACAAAAAACACTAATCTGACAAATTTTTAATTTTTTAAATTATGTATTGTTCACTGACCCAAATCCATTCATTTGTCATTTTTGCTGCAGCCTAAATATAACAAATTTTTGATTGTTTTTTGTACACCTTGTAGAACATATTTTTATCTAATCTAGATTTTTTCCGAATTTTTTTAAATTTTAAAACGAAGATTTTGAACCAATGTTCAAAAAACGGCCGATATGCCATTAATCGGCCGATTTATCGTGAATCGTGGGTGACCGATAAACGATAAGCGATATCTTAAACATTGTTTTGAACGCTTCGAAAAAGGGGCTCGCTAAAGCCCGAGCTCCAAAGTCACACTCGTGGATCAGGTACTTGTAAAGCAAAGGTATTCTACATGGGTGTGATAGTTTTAGTTAGTGGTCGGATAATAGTTAATGGCTTTGGGGTATTTTGAACATTTTCATTTCAAACTTTTGTCGCATTTTAAGTTTCTGGAGCGACTTCTAATCATGATCATATCACTATCTCCACTTCTCTTATGTACTTAATACCGGACAAAATATTTTTAGATTCCGAGTTCCAGTGCTCCCCATACTTAAAAAAATAAAAATCATATTTATAAGTTGGCGAAGTATCCGGTGAAAACTCTGACTCGGTGAAAACCTGAAAGCTTCCTATCCTCCCCGTCGGATGAACAGCAGACGAACCAGATCAAACGTGGGAAACCCACTGATGACGTGGATCACATGTTCGTTGGGAGACCCCAAGAGTAAGGTATGAAGCAGTGTAGCAGCAGTTTCCCTCAGTATGAAACCAAGATTTAATCGAACCAGTAGAAGCAAAAAATCACTTCTGAAGGTTGTCAGTGGCGCACTAACGTGGAACTTTCACAAACCACAATCAAACTATTTTGCCCCAACGAAACAGTGAGGCTGTCAATCTCACCGGCTTGCTGAAAACAAAGGATTAAACGTATGGTATGAAAAACAGTAGTAAATTGCAGAGAATGAAAAGGAACAATGTTTGCAGTTGGTTGTATTATCAGTGTAAAAGAATGGACCGGGGTCCACCGTTCACTAGTGGTGTCTCTCCATAAAAGATAACTAACATGCTGGGTGAACAAATTACACCTGGGCAATTGACAAAATATTGAGCGCATGACAATGCATATATATGACATGATGATTACTATGATATTCATGTGGGCATTACGACAAAATACATAGACCGTTATCCAACAGCGTCTATGACTAATAATCCACCGCCAGGTTGTCATCCGAGTTCCCCGTTGGTATTAAGTTGCAAGAAACGGATAATTGCATTAAGTAATGTGCGTAATGTAAACAAATGCATTAGACCTAACGACGCACCCTTAAGCTAAGCATCGGTTATTTTATCCCTAGTGGCAACAGCACATCCACAATCTTAGAAGTTATTGTCACTCTCCCAGATTACCGGAGGCATGAACCCACTATCTAGCATAAATAATCACTCTTGAAGTTACAAGCATCTACTTGGCCAAAACATCTACTAGTAACGGAAAGCATGCAAGATCATAAATAACATATAAGATAAATTGATAATCAACTTGACATAGTATTCAATATTCATCGGATCCCAGCAAACACAACATGTAGCATTACAATAAGATGATCTTGATCATGATAGGCAGCTCACAAGATCTAAACATGATAGCATAAAGTGAAGAGACAACCATCTAGCTACTGCCATGGACCGTAGTCCAAGGATGAACTACTCACGCATCACTCCGGAGGCAGGCATGGTGATGTAGAGCCCTCCGGTGATGATTTCCCTCTCCGGCAGGGTGCCGGGAAGAGTTTCTGAACCCTCCCGAGCTAGGGTTGACGGCGGCGGCGTCTCTGAAACTTTTCGTGGATAATGGCTCGGGTGTCTAGGGTTTTCGCGTCGGGAAGAATAAATAGGCGAAAGGGCGGCGGCTGTAGAGCCACGTGGGCCCCACACCACCCCACGGCGCGGCAGGGGGGCCGCGCGGCCCCATGGTGTGGCTGCCACGTGGCCCTCCTCCGTCTCTCCTCTGGACTCCGTGTTCGTGTTGGAAAAATAGGAAGTTCTGTCCAAATTTCGTCCAATTCCGAGAATATTTCCAGACTAGCTTTTCTGGAATACAAAAACAGCAGAAAACAGGAACTGACACTGTGGCATCTTGTTAATAGGTTAGTCCAGAAAATACATAAAAATGCTATGAAGTGTATATAAAACATGTAACAATTGGTATAATATCAACATGGAACATCAGAAATTATAGATACGTTTGAGATGTATCACCCACCAGCGACTTAAACGCACTTTTCCTAATAACCCCCTTGATACGTCCAAAACGTATCTACTTTCCCGAACACTTTTGCTATTGTTTTACCTCTAACTTGTGTGTTTTGAATACAACTAATGCGGACTAACGCTGTTTTCAGCAGAATTGCCCTGGTGTCTTGTTTTTGTGCAGAAAGTCAACTTTCGGGAAAAACACCAGAAAAGATCGCAAACCTCCTATTTTACCAGAAGACTCACGGAGCCAGAAGGGGAGGCGGAGATGGGCCACGAGTGGCCCAAACCACATGGTGGCGCGGCCCAAGGGCCTGCCGCGCCAGCCTATGAGGAGGGTGCCTCGGGCACCTCCCCGAGTCCCCCTTTCGACTACTTAACCCTTCTGACCTAAAAACGTCGGGGGGTCGTCCACTTCATCCAGAAACATCACCGTACGCCGCCACCATCGCGAAACCTATTTCGGGGACCAGAAACTCCGTTCTGGCACTCCGCCGGGACGGGGAATTGGAGGAGATCATCGCCATCATCATCACCGACGCTTCTCCATCGACCATCCATGTTTCCCCCATCCATGTGTGAGTAATTCCCTGCTGTAGGCTGAGGGGGATGGTAGGGATTGGATGAGATTGTTCATGTAATAAGCTATAAGATCATTAGGGCATGGTGCCCAGTATCCGTTGTTAGTACTTATTGATGTTGTTGCAACTTGTTGAGCTTAATGCTTGTCACTAGGGCCCGAGTGCCATGATTTCAGATCTGAACATGTTATTGTTTCATAATGATATGCACTGTTTATTGATCATACCTGCAAGTTGTATACACATATTGTTGTCCGGAACCCGCGGTCCCAAAGTGACAATAATTGGGACAGCCGAGGGGAATGGCTGCGATGTGAGGATCACATGTGTTCACTGCGTGTTAATGCTTTGCTCCGGTACTCTATTAAAAGGAGTACCTTAATTACCAGTAGATTCCCTTGAGGCCCGGCTGCCACCGGCTGGTAGGACAGAAGATGTTGTACAAGTTTCTCATTGCGAGCACGTACGACTATATACGGAACACATGCCTACGTTTACTTAGTACTTGGATGCTTTATCATTATTATCTGCAATGCCTATGTCTTGATTATTATATGAGCTATCTTATCCATGCAGCGCCCGTTCATCCATCCCTATGCCTACAGTGTTTTAATCCTACTGTTTACTGCAATCACTACTGCTGTCTCTGTTTACTGCTGCTATTATTTCACCGCTACTACTGCTATAAAACTGTTGCTACTGATAATCTGTGTCGAGCAAGACTATTCACAGGTGCAGCTGAATTGACAACTCCGCTGTTAAGGCTCTCAAGTATTCTTTGGCTCCCCTTGTGTCGAATCAATAAATTGGGTTTTACTTCCCTCGAAGACTGTTGCGATCCCCTATACTTGTGGGTCATCAAGACTATTTTCTGGCGCCGTTGCCGGGGAGCATAGCTTTATTTGGGAGTTCACTTGTGATCTATACTGCTCGCTGAAATTTATTCATCATGGGTAAAGCTCGTGATGAGAGGGTCCATGTATTGCCCTCCACTACAAGAAAAGGTACGACACTTAGTACCTCTGCTGCTCTTGACTCACCATCTGTATTGAGTCAACTTGTTACACCACCACAATCTTCACGTGTTGGTACTACTGCTGAATCTGAAATTGCCTCTGATAATGTTGATGATGCTTCTACTGTGATTGATGAGAATATTTCATTAGGTCCACTTTTAGATGCTGCTATTGCTAAGTCTAAACAACTTGAAAATACTAGAACACCTAATGGAAGTCCTACTACTCCTGTTTATTCACCTGAGTTAAGGGATTATACTTGTGATGATGATCCTGATGAAACTTATGTGGAACTTGATGATGATTTTATTGATAAATGTAATGCTACTACTGGTGCAAGTAATATGAGAAATTTTCTTGCACAACATGCTGTTAAATACAAGTTGTCACCTGATCCTAAGTTTGCCACTTCTCCTATAAACATTAAAGATAAGGATTATGATTTTTCTCTTGATTTATCTCATATATCTATTGTTGAGAAAACTCCTTTTTGTGGCACTAAGAGTGAAAGTGCTGTAGAGCACATGAATGAGCTCTCTACTTTGAGTGGCTTATTTTCTGATGATATTAAGAAGCGTAGCTACTTTGTTGCTAAGATTTTTCCTTTCTCATTAAAAGATGATGCTAAAGCTTGGTATAACAACTTGTCTCCTGGTTCTATTACTAGTCCTACTGGTTTGCTTGATGTTTTCTTTCAGAAATATTTCCCTGCTAGTGCTAAACATGATGCTTTGCAAAGAATTTATAACTTTGACCAGGAAGATGAAGAGAAACTTCCAGAGGCATGGACAAGGTTTTGCTCTCTTATCAGAGCTCGGCCTGGACATGATTTGGAAAAGCATGATCTACTTGATATATTTTACAGTGGACTAACTATTGAATCTAGAGCATATCTGGATAGTTGTGCTAGTTGTGTTTTCAGGAAAAGAACCCCTGAAGAAGCTGAAGAATTATTGGCTAAAATCAGCCAGAATTATGATGATTGGACTCTACCTGCGCCGACCCCCACACCTACACCGACACCAATATCAAAGAAGAGGGGAGGTATGATTGAATTGAATGATGAAACAATGAGGGAGGCCAAGAAGACTCTCATTGAGAAGGGTATTAAATCTGAAGATGTGAAGAACCTTCCACCTATTGAAGATTTGTGTAAGCCAATTCCTCATCCATCCATAATTGAGGTTCACTCTCTCCACAGGTTCGATGAAGGAGATATTCCCTACTCTAAACCACCTGATCAATGCTTAGATGAATTTGATAATTATGTTATTAAGCAGATAATTTTAATATGAGAGTAGAGAATCATTTGCATGAAAATTCTCTAGCTATTAGTAAGTTGCATGATATTGTGGAGAGAACCTCCAATGATGTTAAGATGCTTATTAAACATTTCCATATGGTTCAAACTCAAATTGATCAACTCACTAAAGTGCAACAAGACATGTTAGCCAATGCTTCTAAGGAAAAATTAAAACCTGTCTATGTTAGCACTAGAAGTGGAGCTCATACTCAGGATCCTTTATATCCTGAGGGACATCCTAAAAGAATTGAACAAGATTCTCAACTAGCTGAAAATCCAGTTTCTCCTTCTAAGAAAAAGAAGAAGAAGAAACATAAAAATGTTGTAGAATCCTCTGAAACTGTTAATGATCCTAATAGTATATCTATCTCTGATGCTGAAACTGAAAGTGGTAATGAACTTGATAGTGATAAGGATAAAATGATGCTCTTGATAAAGAAGTTAGTGAAAAGGAACCTGAAAAGCATACTAAAAACACAAAGTACACTAAGGAAGATTTCATTGCTAAGAAACATGGTAATGAAAGGGAACCTTGGGTTCAAAAGCAAATGCCTTTTCCAACTAAGAAACTAAAATCAAAGGAAGAAGAACATTATAATAAATTTGTGAATGGATGAAACCCTTGTTTTTGCAAATTCCTTTGACTGATGCTATTAAATTGCCTCCTTACTCAAAGTATATGAAAGATATTGTTTCTAACAAAAGGAAAATTCCTAATGAGGAAATTTCTACTATGCTTGCTAATTATTCTTTCAATGGCAAGGTTCCTAAGAAGCTTGGAGATCCAGGTATACCAACCATCCTTGCTCCATCAAGAATAATTATGTTAGAACTGCTCTATGTGATTTGGGAGCAGGAGTTAGTGTTATGCCTTTTTCTCTTTATAAGAGACTCTATCTTGATAAATTGATACCTACTGATATATCTTTGCAAATGGCTGATAAATCTACTGCTGTTCCTGTTGGCATTTGTGAGGATGTCCCTGTTCAAGTAGCTAACAATTGTTTAATTTTGACTGATTTTGTTGTTCTTGAAATGCCTGAAGATGATAATATGTCTATTATTCTTGGAAGACCTTTTCTAAATACTGCAGGTGCTGTTATTGATTGCAATAAAGGAAAAGTAACTTTCAATGTTAATGATAAAGAACATACTGTTTATTTCCCCAAGAAAGTTGACAAGATTTATGGAGTCAATACCATCTCCAATTTTAAAACTATCAAAGTGGGAAGTATTGATTGCCCTATATATGATCATCAAGAAGGATATCAAAACATTATGATTGGATCCATATCAATACAATACAAGGTAACATGAGTGTTCATGATGTTTAAATCATTTGTGTCATGTAAATTTATTTGGTGCCAAGACTTGATCAACCTTGCTATCAAATGTATTTGCATACATAAAAGAGCTAAACACATTTCTTTCTTCAACTTTGTTTTACCTACTGTTGTGTTACTGAACTTGCAAAGTTTTAGTTGAAACTGGTCTTTATAAAATTCTATTTCTGCTCTAAGTTTATTATTTAAATATCCAGAAAATGTGCAAATGAAAGTTTTCAAAAATCTGAAAATTATACCATTTTATTTTTAAAGTGGAATGTGGGAGTGCCTGGAGCTGACCAGGGGGACCCACCATGCCACCACACCACCCCACCGCGCGGCAGGGGTGTTGGCCGCGCCGTGGCATGGTGTGGGCCCCACCTGGCCCTCCACTCACCCATCTTCCTCTCATTTCTTTCTCTCTCCCGAACAAACACACCACCATTGCTCAAACCCGTGTTCTTGCTGCTCTTGCTCGAGATTTTTCGATCTCCTTGCTCAGCCCATCTTTGTTGCTGAAATTTGGACCATTTGCTCTCCGGTATGTGACTCCTCCATGTATCCAAGTAGAATTTTGTTTAGTAGAGTATACCTTGAGTATTTTGCTGCTGTAGGTGACTTGTTAAGTGAGTATGCATGCTTGTTCTATGTTGATATAATCAGTTTTGATGCATGTTTAGTCCTCTAGCAAGTCATATAGTAGTTCCCCTCATTTGTATGCTTCAAAGATAATTTTTATGATATGTGTCAAAAATTTCAGAGGATGGAGGGAAATGAACACCAACTAAATCAATATGAATTGGTGTTCCTGAGGTCATGGGGATCCATCGTGAAGAAGGAGTGTTCCCATCCTGCTATCCATGCTTGGAATTTATGAGAAGTTCGGGGATCTTGCGTGATTTTCGTACTCTTGTCTCTAATACAGGATTGAGTGATTTTGTAGAGGGAGAACCCTACCAATATGCAAAGTTAACTGTGTCTGTGGTGCAGGACTTTAGATTTGATTGGTCTTCACCTAACCCTATGGTTCACTATAAAATTTACAACAAAAGTGTCCACTTGCCTTTTGATGCTTTTTGTGCAGCAATTAGGGTGCCGCAATGGGGATCACGAGGGAAGATACATGGGCAACCCAAGCATTTGACGGACCTATACGAGGTAATATGTCAAGGAAGAACCTACTCAGATGAAAGCGGTAAAATTCGAAGTATTCAATTTCCATGCATTCGATATTTTGCTTACTTCATTACGAGGTGTGTACTTGCTAGGAAGACTGCAAATAAATTATCTATTCCTGATTTAGCTTTCCTAGCAGCAGCCTTGCAACATGATAAGAGTTATAATTTGGGTGCCTTGATAGCCTTTCGCATTGCTGCCAATCGCGAGAAAGGTGGATTTTGTGGAGGACTCATTGCTTCTCGTTTATTAGCTATGCATGGTGTAGTAGCTCTCCCTAATGATTTGCAGCTTCCTTTAGAGAGGCTCGATTTTGCTTCCATGGGGAGGCATGGCTTTGTTACTAGTTGGTCTACTTTGAATAATCTATCTTATGAGGTGCCTTTTGCCAAGAAGGGGAGGTGGAAAATGGTTAAATCTGAGCGAATAGTCGCTTTGCCTGCACCACGTTTGTTTGATCTTGGTTTCAGGAATGTTTGGTCAGTCACCGAGGATGAATTCGATGCACACTTGAGGGATCATGCCCTGCACACAGAGGACGATGGAGAATGGGCCGAGGACTCCACTCAGTTTTCCGGGACTGGGGGCTCGCGCCCCTATCCTGGGAATGCTGGACCCTCTGCCTCATCTTCCTCAGCGGAGCCGGATATTGAGCACACCCAGTATGACCCGCCGGCTTGGAGTTCTTACCCGCGTTATTATTGATCTCCACTTAGGCCAAAAGCCTAAGCTTGGGGGGAGGTATATCGACATCTCACTCATTTACATATCATATCTTGTCGATACTTTGTATATCCATGTTGCAGTTTTCTTTCTTTCTTTTTAATTGTTTACCTTTTATTGCTGCATTCCAAAACACAAAAAGACCAAAAATATTTCTGTTGTTTCTCTTCATTTGTTTCTTTAAGTTTCAGTATTAGTTTGCTTAGTTTTAAAATTCGGTTTGTTATTCAAAAATCCAAAAATATTTTGCTTTATGTTTGTTTCTTTTTGCTCTTGTTTCAAAAACTCGAAAACCCAAAAATATTTGTTGTTTCTTTTTGGTTTTGTATAGTGTTTTCAGAGTTGGACAGCTATCCGTGACTCCGATGGAGCTTGGTTTTCATTCTTATCATTCGAAGCAACACAAGTGAAAAAGCAATAAGGATGATCTACAACAACTTGAGTTGGGGTGAGAGGCTGGTATGAACTCCATTTGTTTTCATTTTTGTACATATACTCATCTATGTGAGCATGCTTAGTTGGTTCATGTGAGGTATATGTCATTTAGTGGATGCTTAGTAGTTCTTGTTCTCTCATGATCGGTCCCAATTTATTAATAGTGGTAGCATGTTATGTTGATGTTTGCTTGCATTGTTCTATTCATAGAGGGTATGACATTGTGGTATCCTCCTCTGAAGAATTCATTCGAATTGACTTGGCACATGCTCATGCATGCGTATGACTGAAAAACAAAAGTCAATTAAGCCTTGATGATTTATTTTGACTCAGAGTTCTTGTATCACTTTTATGTCTCAATTAATTTCATTTTGTCGCAAGCATGATTATGACGGTTATTGCTCTCTTGATTGTCGCTTCCCAGTCTATTGCTAGCCTTCACTTGTACTGAGCGGGAATGCTGCTCGTGCTTCCAAAACCATGAAAACCAAGTTATTCCAAAGTGTCCACCATAAATACCTATGCATGGCATTTCGAACCATTCAAGTAAATTTTCATGTGCTACCTTTAAAACCTTCAAAGTACTTCTCAATTTGTGTCAATGTTTTATAGCTCATGAGGAAGTATGTGGTGTTTTATCTTTCAATCTTGTCATTTACTTCTGACAGACTTTCACCAATGGACTAGTGGCATATACATCCGCTTATCCAATAATTTTGCAAAAAGAGCTGGCAACGGGGTGCCCAGCCCCAATTAATTACAACTTTCATTAATAATTCTCTTCACATGTTTTGCCCTGATTTATCAGTAAGCAACTTAATTTTGCAATAGACACTCCTCCATGGTATGTGAATGTTGGAAGGCACCCGAGGATTCGGTTAGCCATGGCTTGTGCAAGCAAAGGTTGGGGGGAGTGTCACCCATAATGAAACTAAAATACATGTGTAAACAAAAGAGAAGAGGGATGATCTACCTTGCTGGTAGAAATAACGTCCTTCATGGGAGCCGCTCTTGAAAGTCTGGTTGACAAGGGGGTTAGAGTACCCACTACCATTCGTTGACAACAACAAACACTTCCCAAAACAATTTTGCTTCTGTTTTAAAAATGAAAAGCTCTAGCACATGATAATCTCTGCTTCCCTCTGCGAAGGGCCAATCTTTTTTTCATGTTGAGTCACCACCCTTTCTTTGAGCACTTTCTCGAGAGCATAGTTGTCATTCTTAGTGTAATATGCTTGTCCCAGAATGTGGTTAACTATGATATAACTTTGATGCTTTTATCTTTGATATCTTTGATTCTAGTCTTCCCATGAATTCAGAGGTGCCTGGGCATTTATGTTTTGCTGTACAAAAACGGGCAAGCGAGATACCATCTTGTCATATCCTATTATGAGCATTACAATCTTGTGAATTAATATGTTTCATGTTTGTTGCTATTAGTATGTTGGTATCTTTTCATAGTTTACATGCCTATTGAGTGACATTATTTGCATTTGCCTCATCTTGAATTGCTTAAGCATTTGTACATATAGTGAGAATATATGCATCATATGAAGCAAATGTGTTCATGAAAGTCTTTTATCGCACTCAGTTGTTAACTGAATTGCTTGAGGACAAGCAATAAGCTAAGCTTGGGGGGAGTTGATACGTCCAAAACGTATCTACTTTCCCGAACACTTTTGCTATTGTTTTACCTCTAACTTGTGTGTTTTGAATACAACTAATGCGGACTAACGCTGTTTTCAGCAGAATTGCCCTGGTGTCTTGTTTTTGTGCAGAAAGTCAACTTTCGGGAAAAACACCAGAAAAGATCGCAAACCTCCTATTTTACCAGAAGACTCACGGAGCCAGAAGGGGAGGCGGAGATGGGCCACGAGTGGCCCAAACCACATGGTGGCGCGGCCCAAGGGCCTGCCGCGCCAGCCTATGAGGAGGGTGCCTCGGGCACCTCCCCGAGTCCCCCTTTCGACTACTTAACCCTTCTGACCTAAAAACGTCGGGGGGTCGTCCACTTCATCCAGAAACATCACCGTACGCCGCCACCATCGCGAAACCTATTTCGGGGACCAGAAACTCCGTTCTGGCACTCCGCCGGGACGGGGAATTGGAGGAGATCATCGCCATCATCATCACCGACGCTTCTCCATCGACCATCCATGTTTCCCCCATCCATGTGTGAGTAATTCCCTGCTGTAGGCTGAGGGGGATGGTAGGGATTGGATGAGATTGTTCATGTAATAAGCTATAAGATCATTAGGGCATGGTGCCCAGTATCCGTTGTTAGTACTTATTGATGTTGTTGCAACTTGTTGAGCTTAATGCTTGTCACTAGGGCCCGAGTGCCATGATTTCAGATCTGAACATGTTATTGTTTCATAATGATATGCACTGTTTATTGATCATACCTGCAAGTTGTATACACATATTGTTGTCCGGAACCCGCGGTCCCAAAGTGACAATAATTGGGACAGCCGAGGGGAATGGCTGCGATGTGAGGATCACATGTGTTCACTGCGTGTTAATGCTTTGCTCCGGTACTCTATTAAAAGGAGTACCTTAATTACCAGTAGATTCCCTTGAGGCCCGGCTGCCACCGGCTGGTAGGACAGAAGATGTTGTACAAGTTTCTCATTGCGAGCACGTACGACTATATACGGAACACATGCCTACGTTTACTTAGTACTTGGATGCTTTATCATTATTATCTGCAATGCCTATGTCTTGATTATTATATGAGCTATCTTATCCATGCAGCGCCCGTTCATCCATCCCTATGCCTACAGTGTTTTAATCCTACTGTTTACTGCAATCACTACTGCTGTCTCTGTTTACTGCTGCTATTATTTCACCGCTACTACTGCTATAAAACTGTTGCTACTGATAATCTGTGTCGAGCAAGACTATTCACAGGTGCAGCTGAATTGACAACTCCGCTGTTAAGGCTCTCAAGTATTCTTTGGCTCCCCTTGTGTCGAATCAATAAATTGGGTTTTACTTCCCTCGAAGACTGTTGCGATCCCCTATACTTGTGGGTCATCACCCCTCCACTTAAGCTTTTCCTTGTAAAAGCTTCAGCCAAAACAACACACGATCGATCAGAAGCACGATCTATCCACGATTTGTGCCGTCATGGAGGCTCGTCCCGAGCTGGTCGCCGCCGGCGCTAGACCTCCGTCTGTCGTGTGCTCTAGCAGTCCGCAGGCCATGAGACCTGTCCCTCCCAATCCTCTGACGTCCATGATCCCTCCGTCGTCCACGATTGTCCCCACGCCGGCGGCCTTGAACGGCAGTCCTTGCCCTCCGTCGTCCACCATTGTCCGCACGCCGGCAGCCTCGAACGGCAGTCCTTGCCCTCCGTCGTCCACGATCGTCTGCACGCCGGTGGCCTCGAACGACACTCCTTGCCCTCCGTCGTCCATCATCGTCCGCACGCCGGCAGCCTCGAACGGCAATCCTTGCCCTCCGACGGTCGCGACTCATCCTTTAGAGCACGTTTCTATGCCGCCCCTCGTAAGAATCAACTTCACTGATCTTCTGTCCCCTACAATGGACCTGCCTCCTGGAAGCACCGCACAGGTAAAGCAATGCACATGAGGTTTTCAAATCTTTTCAAAAGGAGGTGTGAGCAGCTAGAGATTATTGCTTGATTGAACATATATCACAAGATGGTGATTTGAAAACCACGGTTATAGGTGGTGACCGTTCGTCCAAGTCTCGAGAAGTTCAATTCAGCACAACATCCATGACTGCTCACTGCTCCTGCATGTTATTTGAGACATGCGGAATTGTTTGTCGACATATCATTGTGGTTTTGAGAGGTGCAAGAATAAATGAGCTACCTACACATTTTATTCTTGATAGGTGGAAGAAAACGATTAATAGGAGGGTACTATATGATAGCTACGGCAACTTGCTTGAAGAGAATGAAAGAAGTTCCTTAGACTTGGCGAAGCGGAAAATGGTTTCCGTGATACACCAAACATTGGATGACACAATCAGGTTGGCTGAACACTCGCCTGAAGAATTGGAAGCGTTAAGAAACGTTCTCCTTGACATGAAAAAAATGTGTCTCAAAGGGTTGCTGCAAATTATCCTAGTAAGCAAGTTGGGTTCCATGATAGCCGTAATTGCCCTAACAATAGTTAAGAATACTACAGGTAGTTGTCATACCCATACAATTTATTTTTCTTTCGAAAATGTATATTCGCACATAAAACTTACATGTTTATGTCAAACTGAAGGTTTTGTTCGAGCTGGAGAGATCTTCTCATTTCTGAAATATGTTGATGCATTTCTCAATCACAAACTAGTGCTAAAGCTTATGTGGTGGACGATTTCAAGCCCCGCAGATTATCTTTTTATCTCTGAATATATGTTGCATGAAATGGTCATGGTTGAATCTGACGGTTGATTCCTTTGTGTGTTGTTTGATTGAGCGTACTACAAATAAGTGTTGTCCGAATTTTTGCCTAGTTAATGCTAACAAGCAGGGCTGGAAAAGTGCCAGGTGAAACTTAAAATACAGCGTTGTAGTAGCAGTTCATGCATTAGACCTTCACTCCTGAAAATAATTCAGCAAATCAACAAGTCGTACATCCTGAAATTACATCAGGTTGAGATATGATACTCCTGTATTGTACCCTTAACTAATTCATACAACGCAAAAAGATTGTGCTTACTCATCAGCAGCACCTTATTCCAAGACAAAGAACAAGGAATTACAGCTGAAAGTGCCAATTCATATCACACCTTCCAAATAAACAAACAAATAATACAGTTTGCCATCAAATGTAGGACGGAATACGCATCAACCCTGTACAAGTAGCAAAGCTTCAGAGAAGCAGCGTCACATTCTTCACATAAGCTACAGAGCAGCAAACTGCCACATTCTTCAGATAAGTTACAGAGAAGTAGCGTTGAACCAATGCTTCAGAGAAGCAGCCCCGACGCCACCGGGCCGCCATGGAAGCACTGCTTCCGCCGGGTACCCGTCACGTGGGGGAAGCATCGGGTCTCCGTCACGTCACATCGGGTCGTAGGTCGCCGTCGACGCGTGGGCGCCGGGACAACGCAGCAACCGCCACCAGGTCGATGTCGCGCGGGGCAAGCACCGGTCTCCGAGTCGTCCCCGCATGGAGCCAAGCCAGAGGCTCGCCGTCGCATCAGAGAAGAACCGCGGCCTCGCCGTCACAATTCTCCATCGGGGTACCAGGATGGTCCTGGCAGAATCAGATTGGAAACGATGAGTCAAACATATCCATCGTCTCTGTGTGTTGTTTTGGCTGAAGCTTTTACAAGGAAAACCTTAAGTGAAGGGGGTTATTAGGAAAAGTGTGTTTAAGTCGCTGGTGGGTTTCCCACGCTTGATCTGGTTCGTCTGATGTCCATCCGATGGGGAGGAAAGGAAGTTTTTAGGTTTTCACCGAATCAGAGTTTTCATTGGATACTTCGCCTACATGATGTATCCCATAAGCGGGCAAAATCTCGATTTGAAATATTTTATTTCTGGGCTACATAAAAATGACAAATATTGTATATTTTAAAGATTTGAAAGTGTGTACATTTAGATCTAGACATTTGTCATTTTCGTGTAGATCCGAATAGAAAGTATTTCGAATCGAGATTTTGCACGTTTGTGAGATACTAGTATATCATTGACAATATACAGGAGCTTTTCAGGTTTTTTGAACTTATAAATATGATTTTTAATTATTTTTAAGTAGAGCGAGCAGTGGATCCTAGGAGCAAGATATCTCTACTCACTTACTACTTGCAAATTACAGTATAGAGTTTCGCCAAAATTGCACAGTTTAATACTCCGGCTTGAGCTGCAAAAATATTATGGCTTGAGATATATACTAGAATCTTAATTTGGGGTGACAAATAAGAAGAATCGTGAATTGGAAAAAGTAACAAGGAAAAGGTAAATCCTCCTCGTCAAATCGTATCGTGTACTCCGCGCGTTGACCCTGAGAAAACTCATTCGTGCCACTGAAGCTTCCATCACATGGTGGCTCGGTACCAAAGTTTTATTTGGCTCAATACCAAAGTTAACTGACAGCAAATCCCGCCCCCAGCCTTGCACGCAAAGTACCCAAGTCAACCGCCAGCTTGGCACGCAAAGTAGCGCCCAAAGAATAACCACGACCACGAACTCAACTGTATAGGTGACACCATTTTTCTATTATCGTGTCTAGATGGTGTGCAAGGTGTAAAAGGTTTTTTTTTTAATTGTGAAACACAGTACAACGCAGGCGCTCACATACACACGCACACACTCACTCCCTATGAACGCACACACGCACACCCTACCCTATGAGCACCTCCGATAGACTGAGTCGGCGGGTCGAGTCTTGAGATTGACGAAGTCACCACAGACGTCTCGCTGTCGACGGGAACGTCGCCTCCCACTGAAGAATATTCCGCCTTAAATGAGAAACACCAACGTCAAACCCGGGGTTTGAACTCTGGTGGGTTGAGGGTATAACCATCCTCCTAACCATCCTGCCACACGCAGGTTCTCAAGATGTAAAAGGTTGCATTCCCAATAAATATACCATCGCCACAACCAATAAACGCCGCCGCGTAGCCCTACTAAAAGTACTAAAACAGGGAAACTAGAGCTAAAGCCGGTAGATTGGAGCGTCCCCGCACTCCTACACCAATGGGTGGAGAAAGAGAGAGTACTGACCTATCGACGTAGGAAGGGAGGCGACGCAATGTGCATAGAAATTGCATCACTGGTATTTAAAGACGAGTAGGTTCAATGTAATCCCTCCGGTTCAGTTTATAAGTTTTGCACGTATCTCTAGATCGTTAATTTGACTAACATAATATGAACTGTATATGACAAAAATATCATTAGAAATATAACACCTGAAGTTTCTAATGATAAATTTCTTTTAATATATACTTTTTATTACGTGGGTCAAGTAGACAATCTAGGGCTACACGCAGGACTTATAAACAGAACCAGAGGGAGTACATATCTTGACAAACCAATGTACATACTTTAAATAGTACACAAGGAGAATTACTGGTGTCATTAACCTCAGATGTTTTTCTTTCTCCCCTTAAGTGCCACTTATGCTCGTTAGAAGGGAAAATAGCAAGCTCCAAAAGATGCTGCTCTTTCCCTAGTGAGAAATACTTCCAAACTTTGCTATTTTCAGGATTTATGGCTTTGATCACTTTTTCAAATGAATACTTTTTAAGACAGTTCATTCGTAATATTCTTGGATATTTAATATTGTATGTAGCTGTAAAAATGCTACTTAATAGTCCATAATTAAGTTTTAGACCCGATCAATGTTTCAAACATCAACTCTTAGCATACCGGAGAAAACTTGTGATGTCTCAGCGATACTACTAATGGTATTTCTACTACCTATGCTTCATAATTCTTATCATGGTTTTAGTTTAAATTTAAAGTAAAACCATGACATGAATCATGAAACGGATGGAGTACTAAACTGCAATCAACATTTCAAGGACAACTTTTAGCGTACAAGAGAAAACATGTAATCCCTAAGTGGTGCTGCAATTGGTATTTCTAAACTGCGATCAACATTTTAAACGACAACTTTTAGCGTACCAGAGAAACTTTTTATATCTCAGCGGTACTACTAATGGTATTCTACTAAGTACTAAACTTCCATGTTCATTTTAAACGACAAATTTTAGCGTACCCGAGAAAATTTGTGATGTCTAGGTAGTGCTGCAAACGGTATTTCTAGCATACCCGATAAAATTTGTAATGTCCAAGCGGTGCTGCAAATGGTATTTCTGAACTCCAGTCAACATTTGAAACGACAACTTTTAGCATACCGGAGAAAATTTGTGGTGCCTCCGTGTGATACTACTAATGGTATTTTTACTACTAAAATGCCAATAGTAGTTTCTCTAATACCTGAAGCAATTAGAAAATTGGAGCATAGTATAATTTACGCTAGTACGGCGAACTGAATCTGAGAGAGTGCCGGCGACGTGGCCAATTATCTAGCAAGGCTTCAATGTTTCATCACAGGATAGCCAATACTGTGCGTTCAAGCCGATCGCTTCCGTTCTCCGACTTCCAGATAAAGCAACGGTAGTGTGTACTTTGCTTGCTAACACAAGAATGTAATGCATTACTTCAGATTTAGGCAGCTGTACCACCAGGGTGACCAGATGTTCAAATAAGCGTTAGTAGAAACTATTGAGAGATTTTACGGTACATCCTACTACACATTTTTAGGTGTAGTATTAACCAGATCCAATGGTTAATATCGTGTGGGCCAGAGTTAGCCCAAAGGACAACTTGGTAATTTGCCGTAAGGGCAGAAACGTGTTTGTGTCACTAATCAACATTAATCTGTAATTAATCACCGCCAGAAGGTAATGCCATCCCGCACTGCGCTTGGTGACGTCGACGAGGAGGTAGCAGCCGCCGCCGCCGCCGCCGCATCCACGCTCTGCTCCAGATCGCTTCTTGCTGCCACCTCCAGTTCTGCTCGTACAAGTCCACGACGATATGCCATCCGGCGCCAGCTGCTCGAATCGCACGAGAGGACGTCTCGGCGCCGGCGGCCGGCGGCAGCAGATACAGAGGTGCGTCCTGCCCTAGGTTCCGAAGAGAAGATTCAGCTCGCTAATTACCTGTTTTACTTTAGAAATTATGCAACAAATTATTTACATGTTCATGCCGCCTCATGTTGTGTTTTTTGATCGAAGGATAATTTTCAAATACTTAAACATGGACAAAATCTGCTATGGACAATGGCCATGCTCATGCAGGTACGAGCGCTGTCGCACGCCTTCGGCTTTGTTGCGTCTTCGCCATCAGAGAAGGAGCTGCTGCGCGACTAGGTCAAGACACTCGTGCAGAAGGTCGGTGAGGATGTTGCCGCCGCTGCTCTCATCAGGCAGATCAGCCTCAACGCAGTACTCAGCGTCTCTATGTCGCCGATCCAGTCGCACATCCATTGCTGCCATATCTTAGTTTCTGGCCATGATGTACCGTTGTTTCTCTCACAACTATGTTGATAATCTTCATTGAAGCTTCAGATTTACTCGATGAAGATTTGAAGCTGACACGCAGTAGTGTGAAGTTTGTTGTCAATATAATTTCTGAATTTCTACCAGATCACATTGATCCGTATTTGGTAGCTCTTTTTGCCATGTGCACCTGTCATTCTTTTGTCAAAGAAAATATCATAATTACAGAGATTTTCTTTGTTCTCATGAAACATCCATTAATTGAGCCTTGCTTCAGTGCGCCACGCCACCACACCTGGCGAAACATGAGTAATAAACGTCGACCTTTCTATAGCTGGAGCCGATCTGAGCTGAGCTGATCCGACCTGGATCCAGCCAAGCCGACTTGTTTCTCTCACAACTATGTTGATAATCTTCATGGAAGCTGAGCTGAGCTTCAATTGCTGCCATATCTTGGAACAGAACTGTAGACTCGCCCAGAGACAGTCGCACTGCGAAAAAGACACTAAAATAGGTGCCAAGGGACACCTGGCGAAACTTGAGTAATAAATGTCAACCTTTCTATAGCTGGAGCCGATCTGAGCTGAGTTGATCCGACCTGGATCCAGCCAAGCCGACTTGTTTCTCTCACAACTATGTTGATAATCTTCATGGAAGCTGAGCTGAGCTTCAATTGCTGCCATATCTTGGAACTAGGGGTGGGCATAAAAACCGAACACCGAAACCGAAACTGAAAAGACCTAGACCGAAACCGAAATGACCGAGACCGAAAAGACCGTTAGAAATTTGGGTAGCGAATTAGAAAAGACCGAAATTAAATCAGAAATTTGGGTAGCAAATTAGAAAAGACCGAATAGACCGAAGGACCGATTTTATTTTATTTTGAGTGAATTACCTACGGAAGCAGCCGAATTTGTGTGCCAGCCTAGCTTATGTTCATCTAGTCTATAGGCTCAACTACTGAACCAAACGTACCATCTAATTTCTAGGCTTAACAACTGAATATCCCAGCCCAGCGTACTGTAAATTCTCTCGTGCGCGAGAGATCGGTCACACTTTTCCAGTCCCGGGCGTTGATTCCCCTTCTTGTGCCCTATTTTCGGTCTATTTGGTCATGACCGAAGACCGGACCGAATAGACCGAAGACTGAATAACAGGAAACCGAAAAGACCGAATTTATTACGGGTATCATTTCTAGATGACCGAATTTGTTAAATACCGAAAAGACCGAACCGAACTAACCGAAAAGATCGAACGCCCACCCTTACTTGGAACAGAACTGTAGACTCGCCCAAAGACAGTCACACACTTGAAAACAATGCTGCGATAAAGACACTAAAATAGGTGCCACGGGGATTCGAACACTGGTGAAACTGGTGCTGCACAAGGAGAACAGACACTGGGCTAAATCTCTCGCACTGATGTAATTTGCATCTTACTAAATAATATTTAAAAGCTCATGTCCCTCAGAGTAGTACATAGGTCAACCTCGGCTATGCGCCATGCATGCACTAGCTACTTTTGTAATGGATTTCACGTGATTAGCAGTGGGTAATTAATCAACAGAAATATATAGCTAGCTATATGTTGGAGCGACTATGTACTGTGTTTCAGTATTCAAGTGTATGATTAATTTTTCTATGCTCCCTTGTAGTTTTTTGTAACATTTGTGTATATTTTTTGTTGTCTATTTAGTACACCTGATTGCATTTTACAATATTTATTACTGGTGGTTCTCCCGCGGTCGAATATTTAATTTTTTTAGGGTTGCACGCAACTGCAAAAATTTATTTCTAGATTATAGTACTCTGTCACCGGTCCATGTGTCCAACAAATTAATTAAAATACAAAATTAAGTTTTCATTTAATTATTTGGTCCATCGTTGTAGCGAGCCGAGTCAAGCTTGAAGCGAGCTGAAAAGGAGGAAGGCGATCTCACCTTTGGCACATGTAGACCCATATGAACATTCCTTTCCATCTTAACCGCATCACATCTTGAACATGTGGATCCACATGCAACACTCTCATGACCATATGTTACTATCTACAACCGTTGGAACATGTGGACCCACATGAAATACTCCTACCATATTAACCCATCACATTTAGTACATGTGGACCCGCATGCAACACTCATAGCCAACAGAAGCACGAGTGTCCCATTATGTTACATAACATACGAGCGAAGCGAGACAACATGTTCTTTTTGATCCATCTAGAGAACACAAAGTCAGCAAGCATAGCAAGGAAAGAAGGTGACGCCGCGATGCTCCCACCGTCGGCGCCGCCTTGCCCGGTCCTTGGCTAGAGCACGCACATAGTCATTTATTTTTATGTTTATTTATGAGACATAATTATCAAGTTTCATGAAAATGGATTGATCTATATTTTAATTTAATTTTATTAATTCGTTAGAATTTATTTTGAATGATTTGGTACTCAATTTTTATGATTAATGAGTCACAGAACAATGGAAATATTTTGTGTATAGCTAGGATATGTGTTTTCTGACTTACCTAGGACTACAAGGGATACGAACATTAAAATATTATAGTTAGTAAGATGTAATCTACATCAGTGAAAAGTATTTAGCCCAGTGGCTGTTCTCCTCTTGCAGTTCTGGGAAGACCTAGGTTCGAATTCCCCAAGTACCAATTTTGTTGCCTTTTTCCCATGATTATTTTCAATCGTACTGCTGACTCTGGACACCGCTCGGCTCGGCTGGGCTTTGTGCGGCTGGGCTTTTTCCGGTTCCACAATTTCGTCAGGGGTGGCGCACCGGAGCACAGAAGCGCCGTTAATTTGCACACACCTAGATTTTATCTGAAAAACTAGAGAAACATTCTCCATTTTTACAACCCATGGCACGGTAGATTTCAGAACATCCATATGTACTGAGATTAAAAAAATACACTGCACATTAATCCTTTTTAACTATCTACGAGTAGCTCATTGGACACATCACCCGTCGCCATTTGATCATGCCAATACAAAATCTCTTTATTTCCTGTCAATAGGCTGAGCACAACTGATCTATTGTACACCACCTCTTTATTTCACGAGGAGCTTCTGAATCATTTATAAGAGATACAACGTAATAGAACATCATCATGTCCTTGTGGGGTAGCTGCACCTGTATAGATCAAGAACCCAGAATTGTGAGAGACATAAGGTGCCTAAAAATCCATGTTTCACTATCATGGGGACTGCTTCACGTACAACCACGACAGTTTGATGAGAATATATTAGTGACTATTTGTTCTAGTTCGCAACATTAGACATGCTATAACTGTTCTGAAACAGTAAACAATCCATGTTGTAAAGTAGAGCTTCTGATTATCACAATCAGAAAATAGCGAGCACACACTCAACGTGGGGCAAGCACAACGGTAACTGTAAGTATACACTATTACAGAAATCCAATACTAAAGAACACACTGAACACAACGTTGTTTCAGAAATCCAGAACACACTGAACACAACGTTCTGATTAAACTTTAATCAGAACAAGCTGGGTCATCTATTACAGTAATTGACTTGCATCGATAAATTGAGAGACCATTTAAGTTGGATTCTTAATTGCAGAAATAATGAAGCCCATTTAAAATCAGTGGATAACCATATCAAAATTGAGAAAGAAATTGAACTGACATATATGAAGGTACCTGTGTACATAGCCATCTGCTCATATGTTGAATCAACGAAGTTAGCGGTGGGGGAGGGGAGGACATGGTAAACCGAGGAATCTGGGGAGGACTCACGAATCTTGGCCTCGAAGAGAGCGGAGCTGCGGAGGAGGATCCCGCATACGGAGGCTCCTGTGGCCTCCCTCCAGATTTTGATGGGGGACTGTACGCGCACGCTGCGACCAGAGAGCACTGCGCCGCAAGGGGGTCGAGGGAGAGCAAGGTTGCGGCGACGGCGGCGGCCGAGATTCTACCGATTTGGATGGGGATTGGGGAGGGACCGTACGTCTTTTTTTCCTGGGACCTGGCTGCGGGAATTCTAACAGTGAAATGCCTAAACTGCCCTTGATGCGTAAATATACTACACCAAAACCTGTGGTAGTAAAACGGACCGGGACCGTACGATCTTGCCAATTAAACGGCCCATATTGATTTGATGTACCGTAAAACGTCTCAAACTATTTAAGCCACAGCATACTCCTCCTCCTCCACTTACACACTCATACTTCTCGCTCGTATGTTACTGGCTACTTCCTCCTCTACCACGACGGTTCTTCTTATATCACTCGAGCTCGAGGCTCAAGCTTCTCTCATCTCCTGGGCGCTGCGGCCGCCCACAAGATCTCCTCGACGCGCACGCGGGGGATCCAGCTGGTAAGGCCCTCCTCCCATCTCCGAGCTCCTAGATTGCTAGTGGCTAGTGGCGTTTTTCCTTATGGAGGTTCAGTACCCTATACTCTGGTGGTGTGTACGTCGGCATTGAAAGTGTATAGTGCACCATGCGCCTCCTCTCTTCTTCCACCAACACCTGCATTTAAACATGATTGGGAAATTTGAAACCAATAGCTTCTAACCACAAGTCCAATTTATGTTATGTTTGAAAGTTTGGGTTCTTGGTGATGGGAGCTTCAAAACAACGCTGATGTTGAATGTATTTTTTGAAAAAAATTAAAACTTTATGCATGAAACCATGAACACTAAATAAAATGTGGACATTTCATGGCTATTTCCAGAGTTTGTGTAACCCGGTTTCCTCAAATGGTTCATCTATGGTGTATCACAAATATTCCAGAAGTTAAAAACGTCTTGCACGCATACAGGGAGTTCTACTATGTTCAGTAATTTCTTTTTTTTTAAACGGAAACAACGGAGGGCGAGGCAGCCCACCTGAACTTTTTGTATTAAAACGGCCGAAGCCAAACCAGGTACATGAGGTTTTCACCCCCCGGTGGGGAGAAGACAGAGTTACAAGAGAGGTCAGGGGGCAGAGACGCAGGTGTTCAGTAATTTCCTAGTAAGAGTCTGCCAAAATTGCCAATAGTTTTATGGTTGAGTACCATATACTCTAGTGGTGTGTATGCCGGCACGGCACTGAAAGTGTCTAGTGCACCATGCACCTTCTCTCGTCTTCCACCAAAATATGCATTTAAATCTGACTGGGGAAGTGTATAGTGGCTTCTGAACCAGATGTCCCATTTATGTTATGTTTGGACGTTTGAGTTCCTGGCCATGAAAGCTTCAAAACAACACCGATGTTAAATATAACTTTGACAAAATTTTAGCAATTTATGAAACCATGAACACTGTATAAAATGTGGCCTTTTCATGGCTATTTCTAGAGTTAGTGTAACTCAGTTTCCTCAAATGGTTCATTGTGCCTTTTGGTATCACAAATATTCCGAAAGTTTATTTGTGTTGGTCTACACGTAATTGTCGATGGGAGCTTCAAAACAACGCTGATGTTGAATGTATTTTTGAAAAAAAATTAAAATTTTATGCATGAAACCATGAACACTAAATAAAATGTGGACATTTCATGGCTATTTCCAGAGTTTGTGTAACTCAGTTTCCTCAAATGGTTCATCATGCCTTTTGGTATCACAAATATTCCAGAAGTTGAAAACGTCTTGCGCCCATACAGGGAGTTCTACTACGTTTCGGTAGTTTCCTATTGAATGTCACCCAAAATTGACAATATTTTTCTGGTTGAGTACCATATATTCTGGTGGTGTGTGCGCCGGGCACCGAAAGTGTCTACTGAACCATGCACCTTCTCTCTTCTTCCACCAACATATGCATTTAAATCTGACTGGGGAAGTGTATAGTGGCTTCTGAACCAGAAGTCCCATTTATGTTATGTTTGAACGTTTGAGTTCATGGCCATGAAAGCTTCAAAACAACACCGATACTGAATATAACTTTGACAAAATTTAACACTATATAAAATGTGGTCTTTTCATGGCTATTTATAGAGTTAGTGTAACTCAGTTTCCTCAGATGGTTCATCGTGATTTTTGGTATCACAATTTCCGAAAGTTTATTTGTCTTGTTCTACACCTAAGCTGGTAATTGTCCTGCAAGCATACAGGGAGTTCCGCTATGTTTCAGTAAGTTTCTACTAAGCTTCACTCAAAACTGTGAATAGTTTTCGTGGATCTTCATTGTGTTTCAATATTCAAAATTGTATCTGTCGAGTTTTAAAATTGTACATAATTTTGAATTAATATTGGTTGGTTAGAAACTCTAAGTTCATATACAAGCTGTTAAATTGTTGCACATAACTTTGTAAAATGGAATCATGAAAATGATGGTAATGTTGTCATCATGACGGTCCAAGTAAAATATCCTACTAGAAACATGTAGGGTTTTGGATTCGGAACATATACATAGAGGGAAAACATGTTAAAGCACATAGTGATATTATGGTTCGTCGTGAAATTACATTGCGAGCCACCACGCCTCAACCTGTTTCATATCAATCTGAAGAGTTCGTAGTTACCTAAAACTTTATCTAGTTTCATCCAGAAAAATTAAAGAGGACCATTATGTTTGAAAACATATTGACTGCATAGTGGGATACTATTGTGTAAAAGGAAATGATCGCCAAGTTCTACATACTTTTGATTATGCGCACTATTATGTACAGAAACATAATGACCATATACAAGCATACTAGAACATAACAATATGATCAATAACTACATTAATAGTTGCTCACAATTGATAACACATATATCAAAAGCTATAGCAATCATGTCAAATTTGCATTGTTACACTCGTTCTTGTTAGTCTTAGTAAGTCCCCGCTTAGGGTAACACATGTTTGCCATGTTACCCTAAGTGTGAGCTAATTTTGTTGTGTTTCATAGTGGATTGTAATGTTATAGGTGTCAGTGTACTTCAAACTTATTTGACATGGATTTGAAATCATGGAAAGATACATTTTTTTATCGTGATTCGCCGTGTTATGTAGTGCACAATAATGTTGCAGTATATTTAGGTGCACTTCATAATGTGCCATTAAAACAAAACAAACCCTCGGAATTAACTAAAGCATTTCATAATTTCTATTTTTTTAGGAAATAAAATATTGCCTGCAATAAGAAACTCAAAAAAGGATGATGATCCCTCCATGCTAGTGGAATTTGGCTTATATTTTACGAGAACTTTCTATGCTTGGATGAAATATAGCAAACAAACATGTTAGCATTCAAAATCGCCATCAGAGTTAGGTAATTGTCATGAAAAAACATGACTAACCAGTACAACATTAGTGAGTTTATGACTTGTTATCGATACAGGAGACTATCATGAGAAAACAATGACACGTACTAAGGTAGTAATTTTTACAGGAACACACTATTCACACACTACAGAATCATGATCGTTTTTTTCAGAAAAATGTTAATTAAATTTAATAAGTTGGTATGGCTCTTTTTAAATAATTGATAAGTAAAAGCAATAAGTATTTATAGCGGTTTATTACAAGACTCACTCCGATTTTAGTTCAATAAGCTACCCTTGAGGGCCATACATGTTCATTTTTGTGCTCCAAACATATTTTTGGACAAATTTTGAATAATTACGTACAATATCTTCTATTGTAATCATAACAATAGTATGTGCCAGTTTTATCGGGATTTGCTACATTTAATTTTTCATCGTTTATCGTTACACTTCAAACCTTTATGAGATAAGTTTGGGTAATTTATATATAAAGTTTATAGACAGTTTTGTCAGGTTTTGATGTATTTTTCACGTCAGCATGTATCAACGGCTTCAAATCTATTTAAAGTAATCACAAAGTTTAATAAAAACATTGTTATGTAACAAACGAAGCGGTACTTGTTGCAGTGCAAACAATAGTACGTATACGCCAAGAACCCAACAAAACTCTTTGTAAGCTTGCCGAGCCAAAAAAAAAATCTCATGGAAAATTTAAAAAAATCATAATAGTAAAAAAGGCTAGTTTGTGATTAATTTCACCTAGTAAAAATCGAATTAAATAATACTAAATCCAAATATATGTTAATACTTATCCGATGTCAAGGAGAGGAGAGGAGAGGTTGCAGGTATCGAACGAAAAATCGGGGAATACTACTTGGCAAATGGAATGTTATTACAAGCCATGGGTGTCTGAATCTCATTAAGGATGGACAGTTGAGGCATGCATGCATGCTATCCACCGTGCATGCTGGATGATAATTTCTCATCAGTTTGATTTATTTTTGTGTTGTTTAATGTAACTAGCAAGGTGGCCCTCGCAAATGCGAGGGCATCATCTTCAACGTATTGAATATCTTCATGAATTAAATTAGTCCTTTCATAGATATAGGAAAATAGTAAAATCTAAATAAGAGCATCCTACTCTCTCGCAAAATTATGGTAGTATGAATTTATGGAGAGTAGTCATTCCGATATTTCAGTTGTTTTAATATATATCCTCCTGACATCCCCCATTTTTATTGTAACCCGTCACTTAAATATTCCTTTGTCCTGTAACAATGATTTCATCGACTTAGATGACACATTGTTTCATGTAACATATTGAATAATTTAGTTCAATTATTTGATTCTCATGATTTAACTCTCTCCCTCCATACTATGTTGCTCGCCTGAATATGTTGTGTCATGACATATCACTACGTTGTTATGGAATACATTGTTTTGGCATGTTCATCAGTCATAATTGTTGCTGCACGTTTGCAAATTTTGGTGATACACGTAGAAGATTGATTAGTGCCTCTGTCACCTCTAAGAGCATTTAGTTTCTACACGTTTGCATGTTTGCATGTTCATCAGTCATCTTTTTGTTTCTAATTGTTTCTACACGTTTGCATGTTCATCAGACATATTTTTGTTTCTACATGTTTGCAAATTTTGCTCTTAAAGAGTAGTATTTCTTCATGGAAATGTCTTGCGTCTGAGATGGTGTCACACTGGAAAAAGCCTATTGGCTCCATCTAATTCTTGGTCTTTTCTAATGGATAAACGGTCATCGTCCAATGGTCCAGAACCAATGGTTTCTCCGGGATTGTTTTTCGGTTATTTTAATCAAACCTCGCGCTTTGCATCATATGTATATAACTGAAGATGATTAGTCTTTTGATTATGAGCCGATGTTTTTGTCGATAGCGAGCCAATTAATAGTGGTAATTTTTTCGTTCTCGAAACTCCTCGTCCCAATTATGTACTGGAAGTATGCCTATATATACGTTGTACTCAATGTTTCTAATAATTGTAGTTCTAGTGCAATTAACTCTTTATTCTCAATCATGCAAATATATATTGTAAAAAGATAAGCTAGTACAGTTTGTCACCAAGTCAGCCTCGGTGTGCGATTTACCTTTTTTTTAAACGGGTGCAGCTTGGCTTTGTCTTTCATTTCGAAGAAATAAAAAGGAAGGAAAAGAGTCGCTAGATTAAGATGAGTACATTTTCCAAAATGACCGATAAAAGGTGCCATTAAATACGTGAGTGCAAATCGTGTTGGACAATGATTTATTAAAAGGTTACGCCGTAATTGATCTTTCATTAAATTGTAAACGTAAATTTAGATCAAACTATAAAATTAAGTAGGATGTTATGTCTGAGTGCCTCTATTTAGGACTCATACTGCATCTTTCTTTTAGTGCATAATAGTGAATGCAATAGATTTATATAGATATAAACTATATCGATGAATTTGTCGTGGCTGTTTGCACATATTTATATATTCACATGCGTATTATTTCTTTGCACGTACTGTATTCACATGACATAAATATATGTATTTGAAATCAACCGCGTGCGCTTTTAAATTGTGCACATCAGATATGTGGTAGAGATTTGAAATCAACTGCGAGCACTTAAATTGTACACATCAGATATGTCGTAGAGTTAATAAAAATATATATGCGTAGATATCTGAGATCGACGTTCCGGCCGCACGTCCAATCGATTCTTTCAACGGTAATGGTTTGTCCTATGACAAATTACTTTGGAGGTCCGAAAAGCTGATGATCAGCGATGGAACCGCGTCGAGCTCGGTTGAAGAGGTGATCTGTCTCTTTTTTCTTTGGTGGCTGCTACGATGTTGCCGAAGAAGAGGGATAGGCGTTGGTTTGTCACATAGGTTTATCCTATCTCTTCAGATCTGTAAGATCGGTATATACGTATTTTGTATCTCATCTTTTATTTACTAATGAGAATCGTTTTACCTTGCAAAAAAAAATCTAGCTGATTGGGGTCTTTTTTTTTCTTTTTCTAAGACACCATTGGATTCTATTCCTAACCTATCGAATCATGTCTAAAAAAACGATAAGCCCAGTTTTTTTTAACACGAACGGTACGTCCATTTTTTTTATTTTTTTTTTAGATTCGGTTATCCAAATTCCAAACCATCAATCGCTAAAGTGCTACTGGCTTGCGTTGCAAAGATAATACGTACGTGTTCGGCTGCTCCCTGTTATTTTTTTCTGAGATCCACATCTTATATGTTAGGTAGATCCAGATTGAACGTGTCAAACTAAAAATTGCGGTTACGTAATTACAGATATATTATTTAATCCGAGCCATATATTTTAGATCTAACTACTAAAATTAATTTAAATGATGTGGCTTAACGTGGTGGCTCGAAAAATTCCCTCATTTTGCTTTTAGTATATAATAGATAGATTGTCCTTGATGGAAGGAATCATTCTTCTTCCTTTAAGCCCAATAACATGAATTAGGTTGGATATTTGCAGGCGAAGATGACGACCTATGAACCCAAGAACATCCTCATAACCGGTGCTGCGGGTTTCATTGCATCCCATGTGGCCAACCGTCTGGTTCGGACTTATCCGCACTACAAGATTGTTGTCCTCGACAAAATTGACTACTGCTCCAACCTGAAAAATCTAAGCCCTTCTCGGTCGTCACCAAATTTTAAGTTTGTCAAGGGCGACATTGCAAGTGCTGATTTGGTGAACTTCCTTCTCATCACCGAGTCAATTGACACCATCATGCACTTCGCCGCTCAGACTCATGTGGATAATTCATTTGGCAATTCCTTTGAGTTCACAAAGAACAACATATATGGAACCCACGTTCTCCTTGAGGCATGCAAGGTTACTGGCCAAATCAAGAGATTTATTCATGTGAGTACTGATGAGGTGTATGGAGAAACTGACGAGGATGCTGTGGTTGGTAACCATGAGGCTTCACAGTTGCTTCCGACAAATCCATATGCAGCTACAAAAGCTGGTGCTGAAATGCTTGTGATGGCTTATGGAAAGTCTTATGGTCTTCCTGTGATTACAACTCGTGGCAACAATGTGTACGGGCTAAATCAGTTCCCTGAGAAGCTCATCCCCAAATTTATTCTTTTGGCCATGAGAGGCTTGCCCCTTCCAATTCATGGTGATGGCTCTAATGTTAGAAGTTATCTTTACTGTGAGGATGTTGCTAAAGCTTTTGAGGTAGTTCTTCATAAAGGAGAGGTTGGACAAGTTTATAATATCGGTACAGTGAAGGAGAGGAGGGTGATTGATGTTGCCAGTGACATATGCAAGCTATTTGGCTTGGACACTAAAAAGGTCATCAAGTTTGTTGAGAACCGTCCCTTCAATGACCAGAGGTATTTTCTGAATGAACAGAAGCTGAAGAAGTTGGGGTGGTCAGAGAGCACATCATGGGAAGAAGGTTTAAAGAAAACAATTGAATGGTACACTTGCAATCCTGATTACTGGGGAGATGTTTCCAGTGCATTGCTCCCTCATCCGAGGATATTGATGGCGCCTGGAGTTGAAGAGCAGAACTGGACCGAGGAAATGAAATGCCTTGCTTCCTCACTAGGTGAAGCTAAGGGATCTATCACAACAAGTTCTGCAACCACATCCAAGACCACCATTAGTGCCACTCAAAAAACCACCTACAAGTTCTTAATATATGGTAAGACTGGTTGGATTGGTGGTCTTCTAGGGAAGATATGTGATAAGCAAAGCATACCTTATGAATATGGAAAAGGACGCTTGCAGGAGCGTTCTCAACTTCTTCAGGACATTAGAAATGTGAAGCCTACTCATGTATTCAATGCTGCCGGTGTCACTGGAAGGCCAAATGTGGACTGGTGTGAAACCCACAAACAAGATACTATCCGCACCAATGTTGTGGGCACCTTGAATCTTGCTGATGTTTGTCGTGAGCAGGGATTGCTCATGATTAATTATGCCACTGGTTGCATATTTGAGTATAATGTTGAACACCCTGAAGGATCTGGAATTGGTTTCAAAGAGGAAGACACACCCAATTTTATGGGCTCCTTCTATTCCAAAACTAAAGCCATTGTAAGTTAAAGTATTTACTTCATGATGTGTAGCCTTTCTCCTTTTACTTCTCCAAAGAACTAACGCATATGTTGTTAAACAAAATGCAGGTGGAAGAGTTATTGAAGGACTATGAAAATGTCTGTACTCTTAGAGTCAGGATGCCCATATCATCTGATCTGAGCAATCCTCGTAATTTCATCACAAAGATAGCTCGGTACGACAAGGTGGTGAACATCCCCAACAGTATGACAATTTTGGATGAACTCTTGCCTATCTCCGTCGAGATGGCTAAGAGAGATTGTAGGGGCATATGGAACTTCACCAACCCTGGGGTTGTCAGTCACAATGAGATTCTAGAGATGTACAAGAAATACATAAAACCAAACTTCAAGTGGTCCAACTTCACACTCGAAGAGCAGGCCAAGGTTATAGTTGCGCAAAGAAGCAACAATGAAATGGACGCATCGAAGCTGAAGTCTGAGTTCCCTGAGCTACTATCCATTAAGGAATCTCTGATTAAGTATGTCTTCGAGCCAAACAAGAAGGTTGCTACTGATTGATGATTCATACCACGGGTGGAGTCGGACGTTATTTATGTTGTCTATTTTGACGCAGATAATAAGCTATATTTTTCGCGGTAAAGATGGTCAATCCTGTTGTGGTATAGCAAGCAAACTTATTACTAATTTCTGCTACACGTAATATTTTCACTTAGTACCATGATATGTACTATGTTGTGGTGCATATGATTCTGTTTCCAACGGGAATAAATATTTTAAGTTGATTTATGATTATCAGGTGCGATTTGTGTATGTTGCGCCTGTGCATTCTGTTTTTTATTGTGTTGTTGCCGAGAGTAGCTTTATTTTGGTGTAGAGTTCTTGCCACTGTCATCTTGACATTTTGCCTAGTACGTACCATGCACTGAAATATCTGCCTTACATTGAAGAAACAAGCAAGTTAGCTAAGCTGCTTTTACATTCTTTCCTGCGAAACTGATGTCAATTTTATCGGACTTCTGGGACAGGAAGTGCTTCAATTCCGTCATGACAGACGGAAGATCAACTGAAAGAATACCTCTTATTCTTGCTATAGTTAGTTGGGAACCTCAAATGGCGGCCATTATTTCAGCATGCAGCAGACTGATGACATTCTTCAGTTTGCCCGCACCCCAGGACGAAACACTTTCCATTGCGGTCATGAATTACTACTTTCGTGGGCAGTCCTCCCTGCACATCCACACCTCTTCTCTTTCATTTTCATGAGTACAATCATCCAATTTTGCGTCGAGCAGCAGCCTGTACTAATGCGCTTCATGCTGAATTCACCAACTTTTTCATTAGTTTGGCAGCACCGAACTAATGCGCTGCAGAACAGCAGCTCTGCAATCAGCTGTACAGTTGAGGACATTAACATCACGCTTTCTCAACCACTCATCATCTGCTGAATTCAGCAACTTTTTCTCAATTTTTTGCAGGAGGACCACTCCATCAGCAAATGCATATCTTCAGCTTCAGCATGAAGCTTGAGCTCGCGCTATCACCGAGCGCCCTTATAATGCGCCACCATTGAGCCCGATCGACGAGGCACGGTTGCGCGATCCATGTAGGAGTAAGTCTAAGCGCACTGCGGCGGTAGAGTATATATAACGTCACGACGGCGATGGCTTCTTCCCCTTGCAAGGACGGACCACGGGAAGGCGCGTCGGCACCGGCACCTAGGTACGCCGGGATGGCGGAGCTGGTGCCGGTGCTCCCGCTGGAGACGCGGTGCCCACCTCAGGTTGGACGTAGACCGAGCTTTCTGGCTCGGCCCGAGTTTCGTGGGCTCCGTGCGAGCCTTGACTCGGCCCGCTGGGGAATTTGACCGAGCCGAGCTCCTTTCTTTGGACCGTCGCGAGCTCGGGCTGAGCCAGACTCGGCTCGGGCTGGCTCGTTTGGCCCGCTAAGAAATGTTTTTTTCTTCGAGATGAGAGAACTGGGCCTCAATGCGTGGCCCGTTTGTCTGTTCGCTAGTAGCATTACACGCAGCGAGGAGGTCACGAGTCGTCCTGGCCCAATAGGTTTTGCCCGCGCAGAACGTTTCCCTGCTGCTTTCTTCCACTCTCCGCTTCGCTCGGAAAACGTTTCATTCGTTGGATTTGCTGGAGTTCGAAATTCAGTAACATTTTAATGAATTATTAAATTTGAACAAATTCATGAACAATAAATTTTAAAATGGTTTCAAATTTGAAAATGGTTCCAAAATCTAAAAAATGGATCCAAAAAAGTTTCAAAATTTAAATATGGTTGCAAAATCAGAAACATTTTCAAAAAAGAACCATTTTCGAAAAATCGGAACCATTTTCAAAAAATTGGAACCATTTTTCGGTTCGGAACCATTTTCAAACAGAACCATTTTCGAAAAATCGGAACCATTTTTTCAGTTCGGAACCATTTAAAACCGGAACCATTTTCGAAAAATCGGAACCATTTTTTTTGGTTTGGAACCATTTTCAAAAAATCGGAACCATTTTTTATGGTTCGGAACCCATTTTCAAAAAGAACCATTTTCGAAAAATCGGAACCATTTATTCAGTTCGGAACCAATTTTAAAAAGGAACCATTTCTGAAAAATCGGAACCATTTTTTCTGTTCGGAACCATTTTCAAAAAGGAACCATTTTTTCGGTTTGGAACCATTTGCAAAAAATCGGAACCATTTTTTCGGTTTGGAACCATTTTAAGAAATGAAGATTTTTTTTTAATTTGGAACCATTTTCAAAAATGAACAATTTTAAAAATTGGAACCATTTTTAAATTTGGAACCATTTTAAATTCAGAACCATTTTTTAAAAATGGAACCATTTTCAAAAATGGAACCATTTTTTAATTTGGGACCATTTTCAAATTTGAAACCAATTTAAAATTTGGAACCATTTTAAAAAATGAATAATCTTCAAATTTGGAACCATTTTCAAAATGAAAACATTTTTGAAAATGAACAATTTTAAAGTTGGAACCATTTAAAAAAAACAATTTTTCAAATTTGGAAACATTTTAATTTGGAATCATTTTTAAATTTGGAACCATTTTCCAAATAAAATTGTTTTAAAAATAAAAAATCAAATTTGGAACCATTTTTAAAAATTAAAAAATTATAAAAACAACAAAAAAGAAAAAGAAAAAGGAAAAGAAACGAGAACAAAAAAAAACGAAAGAGAAAATAAAACATAAAAAGAATAACGAAAACAAAAAAGAAACGAAATAAAACAGAAAACAAAAAAGGAAAACAAAGACAGAAAAAGAAACGGAAAAAGAACAAGAAAAAAAAACGAAATAGGCCGACGCTACACTACTGGGCCGGCCCGCCAGAGGGTCCCCGTTAGCGGCGCGAACGATACGCGCCGCTAACGGGCGGCATTTAGGTTTCGCCCGCGGCGGAGCGCCTTTATGGCGCTCGTTAGCGGGGGATTCGTCCAGCGCCGCCTACAAGCTTTGTTGTGTGGGCCGGCCCAATAGGTCTTGCCCGCGCAGAACATTTCCCTGCTGCTTCCTTCCACTCTCCGCTTCGCTCGAAAAACGTTTCAATCGTTGCTTTTGCTGGAGTTCGAAAGTCAGTAACATTTTAATGAATTATTAAATTTGAACAAATTCGTGAACAATAAATTTTAAAATGGTTTAAAATTTGAAAATGATTTCAATTTTGAAAATGGTTCCAAAATCTAAAAAATGGATCCAAAAATGTTACAAAATTTAAAAATGGTTGCAAAATCGGAACCATTTTCAAAAAATCGGAACCATTTTTTTGGTTTGGAACCATTTTTAAAAAATCGGAACCATTCTTTCGGTTCGAAACCATTTTAAAAAAGAACCATTTTCGAAAAATCGGAACCATTTTTTCAGTTCGACACCATTTTCGAAAAATCGGAACCATTTTCAAAAAGGAACCATTTTTTTGGTTCAGAACCATTTTCAAAAAGGTACCATTTTCGAAAAATCGGAACCATTTTAAAAAAGGAACCATTTTCGAAAAATCGGAACCATTTTTTTCATTCGGAACAATTTTCAAAAATCGGAACCATTTTTGGTTCGGAACTATTTTTTCGGTTCGGAAACCTTTTCAAAAAGGAACCATTTTCTAAAAATCGGAACCATTTTTTCGGTTCGGAACCATTTTCAAAAAGGAACGATTTTTTCGGTTTGGAACCATTTTTTTTGGTTCGGGACCATTTTAAAAAAGGAACCATTTTTCGGTTCGGAACCATTTTCAAAAAGGAACCATTTTCGAAAAATCGGAACCATTTTTTCGGTTTTAAATATAAGATGTTTTACGTGTTCTACATGTTGTCTAGATGCGGACTAAAGTGAGTGAACATACGCACTAAAATGTGACTAGATACATTTAGATATATGTAAATCTAGAAAAAACTAAAACTTCTATTAAAAACAGAGGGAGTAGCACTCACACCGATCATGTGCTCGTACAGTCGTACATGGCTCTCGATGAACACGTTGGGGAAAATGTATCTAACTTGTTGTGTGTGTACTAAATAATCTTCCGAGATGCATGACACATGCTAGTACTAAAGCATGTTTATAATTATATACTCGCTCTGTTCTAAATTATTCACATGTGGATGTGTCTAGAAATTCTTACTGAAATTAATCTAATTTAGGACGGAGTGAGTACTACACTGCGAGTTTTAGTCGTTACAGAAGATTTACCTCGGCAATGCTGACAAGCTCTGGTCCCTAACACTGAATTCGTACGGGTGACAACCGAGCCGGCCGTATGTACTGCATTTCAACATAAATCACGGGCAAAATTGTGTACCCGATGACTGCTCGGAACTGCCGTGGTTTCCCGTCTTTCTACGAGCTACTTCGAAATTTGGATCCAAAACGAAGGCTGGGTACTGAATTGTGTACTCTACTGTTGGACATCAATTCGTTGATATAAACGAGATCTTAGATCGATCTTTGGCAGAAGCAATCAGAGAGCAACAAACGACGATTATTTGACCCATCGGGACCGTCCAATGATGGCAAAGCGGCTCATCTGATCTGTCCATGTGACTGCATCCACCGTCTGGTACTACCATGCGAAGCTTCCTGTCGACCTTCGAATTATTTCTCCTCTCTCTTATTATTAAGTAGGAGTACTCACTCTACGGCGAACAGTACGTGAACTTGTGAAGCTCTCGCCAAAGGCGATCTAGGTCTAGCGGCCCTCGGCAGCCACCAGCATAGGTCGGTTCCCTCTCCTCCGGCCGGCGTTGCCTGCGTCAGGAGGGGTGGGGAATCTAATTTATGAGTTGAGTTTTTTTATAAAATTAGTATTTTCAACCGTTTAGGTTAGAGTTTTGGTATCATCTTCTTGATCAATGAAGATGAAATTGTCTACAATAAGTAATCTTTGGCTCTTCGTTCGACGACGAGATCTCCTTCCCGGCGTCGAAGGTTTTTGTGGAAGATTATATTTGTCTAGGTTTGATTCTTCAAATCTTGCTTCGCCAGATCAATTTTGGATTTTTTTCTCTTGGTTGCCGCGAGGAGGTTTGTCCTCGCAATATATGTCCCGGCTGCTACGTCCTCGACAACGGTGATTCGTACCCTCAGCTCCCAGCGACGTCGACCAGGTTGTCCGGTTGTTTTTCCCTGAAATATTGGTGTTGGTACTCTTGCCGATGTTGGTTGATTACTTCAATGACTGCGTGCGTGCATGTAGTATTGGCACTGCGGCTCAAACAAATTATGGGAGAATCATCGTTAGTATTTAAAGGTTTGTGGTTTGCTATCTTCGTCGTTCTACGACTGCCTTAGAAAAGTATAAGATTGTGTCATGAAAGAAGAAAGAGTTTGAAGATCTCGAAAATTTGGTCATTTCTGCTAGATTTTATTTTGTAATTGTTGTAGTGAGCTCCTGTATCTCTACCATGTACTGTTCTCCACTATAATATCATGGTATTGATTGTCAAAACAAAAAGTAGGAGTACTCAATGGCATGTTCGTCTACGGGGCTGTACGTATACATAGATGTTGATGTCGGCGACAACAGTATCATCGTACACTAATATATATTGTATATACTGTATTTTGCTGAAGCTGGGGCCGATCTGTCAGCCTGTCCCCGTGCATGCGTGTACGTGCGTGCGACTCTTTAAAATCTGAGAATTAAGGGCGATTTAGTTAATTGCTTAGTACCGTTGCACGATCAACGACCTGTAAAATAAGATCCACCGTACGTGTGGACCGTGCCACACAGATGGCACCCATGTTGACATAGTATGCCGCTGCAACTTTTTTTTTTTGCGAAATGCTGCAACTTAATTTGAGTTTGTAGCTAGCGTAAGTCGTTTAGCCATTTCTTAGACATGGGAGGAATAAGTTGACCATAAAAACCATCCTTATTAAGCATTGAGATTGTGCAAGTATAGGGAAAAAAATGTTGTTTCAGATTTCCGTCACTGCATGTATAATTAGTGTCGTTGTAAATTATTAGTCAAGTTTAGGTCTGGTGCTAACCTCTAGCTCACATCTTTGTACAAACTCTTTACTTGAAAAATTATAAAAATCATGCAGTGGGGAAACCTACTGTACGGCTTCAAAAAATGATGTTCATATTGACTAGGATGTGAGCACTTCGATCTTAATCATGGCACATGGTTTACTTCATCATCGTATTAATCTTCTTCTTCTTATTATTATGTGTTCCCTCTGTTTTAAAAAATTCAAAAATGATATTTTAAAGTTTTAACAAAATCTGAAAAAAAAATCATGCATATTGGTAATAATGTATCCCACAAGCGTGATTTTTTTATTTGAAATACTTTATAGTTTGGGATAAATAAAAATAACAAATCTTGTATATTTTGGAGATTTAAAAGTATGTACATTTAGGTCCACACATTTGTCTTTTTTGTGTAGAACAGAATATGAAATATTTCAAACCGAGATTTTACACGTTTGTGGAATATATCATTGAAAACATGCAGAATTTTTTCCAGATTTTTTTAAAACTTATAAATATGATTTTTTATATTTTTTTAACTAGAGTGATCACTGGAGCCTGGGAGAAAGAAATCTCTTCCCGTACAGTACCTCCCTGGTTTCTAGAGGTGTACCTAGCTGACAAGCCGTCCCCGTCTGAAACACGCTCGTCCTCATCTAGCGAAGCTCGCACCCATGAAGCATTTTGTCACATACATACATGCAGAAAAGGAGAGATCGCGTATATTTGTAGGGCACACGGCCAAATGATTGGTAGCGAGGGAGGCCATGCCGCACAAACGTCAAAGCGCAGAGCTGGCTGGCGAAGCGTGTGTGCAAGAGACGAGGCCGTTGGATCAGAGGCGACAAGGACACGGCCAGCCAACAGCCGTCCCGGCCATGGACCATGCATGGAGATGGAGAACTTGGACCCCTCCAATCTGGCAATCTCCAATCAAATCTTTTGCGTTTTACAAAATTTGGCCCATGAAGAAACTAATTGCTTCCATGGTACTTTTTGGAAACTATTCTCAAATATGTGCCCTATGTTCTGCCTTAGCAGAACGGCGCTGAAGTTTTTTTGAACCGAGACAAAAGACTTGTCATTTTCATTAATTAAAAAGAAGTGTGAAATAGCCAGTTAATTAACGGGAATCCGGTCTAAAAGCGGAACAAACACTCTCGTCGACCGTCAAGGGACACGACCGCCGCCAGGGGACACCCTGGCTACTAGAGAGGAGCTACACGCACCGCCGGAGACAAGGGTCACCGCTAGGTTGCGCATCAGCATCGTCGTACATCACTTCAAAGCGACTTCGATTTCGCCGACTCCGGCCATCTAGCAAGAACTTGTCATAGCGGTCTTGTGAAGCTCACATCGGGTTATGCCAAACAAGTGACTCTTCGCTAGCTAGACAATTGGAAGACGAGTGCTACCGCCACCGCACGGAGAACATCGACGATAGCGGCAAAGGGTGGTTGGGGAGGTCCGGGGGCTATGGTTTCGGGGGTCGCCCCCGGGTCGCTTGCTCGGGAGCGACCCCGTGGGGGGAGGGGAGGGGGCACTTATTCAACGGCGCTGAAGTTGTGCATGCCAACACTAACCAAATCTTGGCGTCGATCGGCACAATCACGACGTTGTCCGAAGTGGCACAGAATCGAGAGACCAGATTTCAAAAAATGAAATCCGAGGAGCCTTGTAAGAGGGATTAGTTTCGTCCGGTGAGCATACGCTACTAACCAAAGTCCAATCGCATGGAGGACGGAGGACAGGCAGGCCAGTCAAACCGTGCACTGCACCCTACACTCCTCCGGGGAACATGCACGGATCGATCGAGCAGGCAGAGCCGCAACTAATCAATTCCTGCAGCTGGCTAACAGCAATACAGCATAGAGAGAAACCCCGGCACCTCACGTGGTTGCTTTACTTTATGCGCTTAATCAAGCCCTAACTACTACAGTATTCCACCCTCCACCTTTTTAATTTTCTGCCGTTGATTGCTAGCTCGATGATACGGCCACGATCTGAGACGCTCCGAGCCGTCTTGATGGCAGCACATGGCCGCTGCGAGTGGCAGGAAGATGCCACGGAGTTTTTTATTTCGGGCCGGGGGACAGCAGAGATCGTGATGTCCCGATATTATTCATCATCCCCCGCTCTCCACTCGTTGTCGAGCGTCGGGGTCCGCGCCACAGATGGTCAAACCTCTCATAAAATACGATTAACAGATTACTGTTTTATATGCAGTAGACCAGTAGTAGGTTTAGCTTTCGTCAGTGTTACTAGCCGTGGGGCGCTTCCTGAGTTACTACCCGGCCCCGCAAAGTTTCTAAAATGCACTTCCGGATTTTCTATCGTAGATACTTTAAAAGATCTAGCATCTCCACCGAGCGTCACGAGGTCATTGTGCAGCTGCAAATGCATTGTTTCATCACGATTTTTTCGATGCATAGCAAGAAATTCTACATACTGCGTCGGCACGCCCGGCTATGGATAGGCCATTGGCCCCTGTAAATCATACACATCGCTGACCAGTTGCCTCCTTGTATCACGCTCGCTCTCAATGATCATGTTGTGCATGATAACACAAGCACTCATGATCTCACACATTTCAGCTAGCGACCATGAAAGACAAGGGTAGAGAACGACGGCAAACCTGGCCTGAAGCACTCCAAATGTCCGCTCCACATCTTTGCGAACAGACTCTTACTTCTTTGCAAAATGGCAATCTGCCTCGTCGACAGGGTTGCGGATAGTCTTCACAAATGTTACCAAGTGGGATAGATGCCGTCAGCAAGGTAGTACCCCTTGGTGTACTCATGGCCATTGATCAAATAGTTGCATGGTGGAGTTAGCCCATCACAAAGTTTATTAAACACCGGGAGCGTTGGAGCACATTGATGTCATTGGCGGCACCGGCGTTGCCGAAATATGCATGCCAGATCCAAAGATCATAGTCTGCCACGACCTCAAGTATAACACCGCATTTTCCGTGATGCCCTGACTTGTACATCCCTTGCCAAGCGAACAGACAGTACTTCCAGTTCCAATGCATGCAATCGATACTTCCAAGCATCCCTGAAAATCCTCTTGCTTGGCCTTGTGCCAAGAGACGAGCCGTGTCTGCCTCATTTGGTGTTCTCGGATATTTTACTCCAAACACTTTCACAACTACCTAACAAAATCTGTAGGTGGCTTCGACGGCGGTGGACTCAGACATGCGGAGTTAGTCATTCAGCGCATCGGCGGGAAGTCCGTAGGCAAGGCACCGTATGGCCGCCGTGCATTTCTGAAGAGATGAAAACCCAAGGAGGCCGGTGCAGGCTCTCTTCAGCTCAAAGTAGTCGTCATATTCCCGAACGCCATGCACGATCTTCCTAAACACGTCCCTGCTCATACTAAAGCGTCGGCGAAATTCATGAGATAAGTTCGCCGGATTCGTGGCAAAGTAGTCGTTGTACAAGAGCATGTGCCCAGTTGCTCTGTTACGTTCCTTGTTGGCCCTCCGCCCCTTCACTGATCCTCCAAACTTCGGTGCCACGTCTGCCTCGATTGCGGCATCTAGAAGTGCAGCCATGACCATCTCATTCTCCTCCTCGTCGGCCGCAAGCGCGGCATCCTCCGCCATCAATCTCGTCGTCGCTGTCAATTGCCTATTGGACGAAACAAAGCAATGAAACAAGACCACGAATGACCAATCAATAAAATCAGTCTATCAACCAATGGTCAAACATGTTGCGGGCGGGGCGGGGGGAAAGAAGAGGCGTACCCGGGGTTGATACGTCACAAACGTATATATAATTGTTGGTTGTTCCATGCTTATTATATATCATTGCCACATGATTTTATAATGTTTTTATATCATTTTGGCATATTTTATGGAACTAACCTATTAACAAGATGCCCAGTGCCAGTTTCTGTTTATTATGTACGTGCATTGCAGAAAAGGTCCAAAATCCAAAGTGCTCAGAAAAATCCGAGAAAATTACAGAAATTCTTTTTCGCCGGAAGACCCTGGGAGCCAGAAGGACAAGTCCGGGGGAGGGCCACAGCCTCCAGACGCCCCCCAGGCGCGGTCCAGGCTGGGCCGCGCCTGGGGCCCACCTGGGCACCTCGAGCACCGCCTCGCGTCGCCTCTTCGCCTATAAAGACCCTCCTGACCTAAAAACGACGACCCCGGAGGATTTCTCCAGAAAAGCTCCCGAGCTCTGCCGGCACCAAAAACCCTAATTCAGGGACAGAAGTCTCTGTTCCGGCACCCTGCCGGGATGGGGAATTCCCCTCGGAGTCATCTTCATCGCCATTGCTGCCTCCCATGATGCGCCGGGAGTAGTCCTTCATCGGGGCTGAGGGCTCGTACCGTAGCTATGTGGTTTATCTCTCTCTCCCATGGTGTGTGATGACGTGAAACACACGTTCGTTGGGAGACCCCAAGAGGAAGGTATGATGTAGTCAGCAGCAAGTTTTCCCTCAGAAAGAAACCAAGGTTATCGAACCAGTAGGAGCAGCAACTCTTCAGAAGGTTGTCAACGGCGCCAGAAAAATAGCTGTCGCAGGGAGTCTGGACTGTTGACGTGGAATCTGCACACAACACAATCAAACTACTTTGCCCCAACGAAACAGTGAGGTTGTCAATCTCACTGGCTTGCTGAAAACAAAGGATTAAACGTATGGTGTGGGAAATAAGTATTAAATTGCAGAGAATGAAAAAGGAACAGTTTGCAGTTTGTGGTTGTTTAATCAGTGTAAAAAAATGGACCGGGGTCCACAGTTCACTAGTGGTGTCTCTCCATAAAAGATAACTAACATGTTGGGTGAACAAATTACAGCTGGGCAATTGACGAATAGTGAGCGCATGACAATGCATATACATGACATGTTGACTACTATGATATTTAATTGGGCATTACGACATAATACATAGACCGTTATCCAACAGCATCTATGACTAATAATCCACCGCCGGGTTGTCATCCGAGTCCCCCGTTGGTATTAAGTTGCAAGCAACGGATAATTGCATTAAGTAAAGTGCGTAATGTAAACAAACACACATGTCCGTGGACATAGCATCGTTAGGTTATCCCTAGTGGCAACAGCACATCCACAACCTTAGAACTTTCTGTCACTGTCCCAGATTAAACGGAGACATGAACCCACTATCTAGCATAAATACTCTCTCTTGGAGTTACAAGCATCTACTTGGCCAAAGTATCTACGAGTAACGGAAAGCATGCAAGATCTTAAATAACATATGAGATAGATTGATAATCAACTTGACAAAATATTCAATATTCATCGGATCCCAGCAAACACAACATATAGCATTACAATAATATGATCTTGATCATGTAGTGCAGCTCACAAGATCTAAACATGATGGCACAAAGTGGAGAGACAACCATCTAGCTACTGCTATGGACCCGTAGTCCAAGAATGAACTACTCACGCATCACTCCGGAGGCAGGCATGGCGATGTAGAAGCCTCCGGTGACGATTCCCCTCTCTGGCAGGGTGCCGGGAAGAGGTTCTGAACCCTCCCGAGCTAGGGTTGACGACGGCGGCGTCTCTGGATCTTTTCGTGGATATTTGCTCAGGTACTTAGGGTTTTCGCGTCGGGGGGAATAAGTAGGCGAAAGGGCGGCGGCTGCGGACCCCCGAGGGGCCCACACCACCCCAGGGCGCGGCAGAAGGGGGGCCCGCGCCCTGGGTGCGTGTGGCCTCCTGGTGGCCCTCCTCTGCTGCTCCTTCGCTCCGTCAGGCGTGTTCTGGAAAAATAGGCACCCCCGTGTAGTTTCGTCCAATTCCGAGAATATTTCCAGACTAGCTTTTCTGGAATACAAAAACAGCAGAAAACAGGAACTGGCACTTCGGCATCTTGTTAATAGGTTAGTCCCAAAAAATGTATAAAAGTGATATAAAGTAGATGCAAAACATGTAGCAATTGGTATAAAACAAGCATGGAACATCAAAAATTATAGATACGTTTGAGACGTATCAGTATGATCTTTATGTGATCATTAGCATTGTAAGTATCGTTGAATTCATATGTAATGTTTATGCCACTCAAGTGATTTTATCTAGTTTTCGGAGTCATTGTTGACAACACGGTACCAAGGATGACAGTGTGGGTACTTGTGTGTGACTCTATGAATAATAGTTTCTTTGTGGAATTGTGGTGTTTGTTTACTCAGACTTTGAGGTGTGCTTTTATAGCCTTACCCATAGTAATATTGTTTTATCAAGAAGAAGAATAATCCCGAGTAGCACTTACTTGCGTTCAGTTGTGTTAACGTGTTGTAGGGGACCTGCACTTAAAAATTGGCAAGTCCCTGTGTATAGTGCAAATCTCTGGATCGATTCGCTTGCACACACAGTCTAAGATGAAATATCACAACAAAGTATCAATTATTACACGTGGATCCAGTACTTAGGAAAATATCCATTACAAATTGCATAGCACGAAGCTAGCTTTGAAAGAGTAAGCATCGGAAATAAAAGTAGCAGTGAGTCACCATCATCTTCATGTGCCACAAGCGAATCATGTTGGTTGTAGACTCGAAATCTTATGCGAAACCTCACTCATCGTCTGAACATCCTGCAACAGGAAAAATGTTGCAACAAGGTGGGTCAGAACCATATAAAATGGAACTGGCAAGTGACACTCTGTGGACTCATAGTGGAATAACTCTAATATCCAATATGCATATTTAGCTGGTGGAGTTCAAAGGCTATTTTGCATAAAGCCAACTTTTTCCTATCTTTTGAAATCATTTTCTTTTCCAATGAGACAATCCCGGCATATCCGGTGTATTTGAGGGACAAGTCCTTAGACACTGGGTGTCCTTTCTACCCTTGTTAACCCATCAAAATTTTACTTGAGAAGTTGGAATGTTGGGATCCTCCGTTGACGTCCTTGATCAGCTGCTCAGAATTGTCCGTAACCGGGGACACGGCTAAGTACTTAGTTTTGACACTCGCGAGAGGTTGTGCACGTTCACCATTAGACCCAATCAGCCCAAACTATCCTCTACACTCCATTAGTGATAAGGAAAATGATAAGATTGAGACGAGACTTTTCAGAAGTTGTATTCCCATGATCATACCAGGAGACCACCGCCCACCTATCAACCCTACATCTGTCGATCTCCTGACCTAGGTCCACAACAACGTACTCCGTCAAGACAGAGCCCATATGACCAATGGCTGCACTGGAAGCAATCTTCACTTGGAGTAACTTCAAATCCCTTTGTCCCTGGGTGGCCATCCACAAGTGCACATACTCAGGTAAAACCATAGAAATGGACCTGAGTAGCCACTCAACTTCGCCTCCTCTATCAAACCAATCCACCCAGGAGTTTCATTTACTTAGTAGAAATTAGCTTTTTATAAAAACAACTTTTTGCATAGCATCTCAATATTTCTACTAAGTTATATTAGGATTCTAGACCAACTAGTATAGGGTACTATTCTTCACAGTTTTTGCATAGCAATACTAATAACACCTACACATGCGTAAAGAAAAATACACTAATCATGCATATACAAAAAAACTTAGGAAATTTATGAATGTGCCACTTGCCTTGGCAACAAGAAGAGCAGGAGTAGCAGTTGCACAAGTCCTCGTTTCCCTCCGAATAGTCTAACAGATAAAATATGCAACACATAAACATACAATCAAAATAACAATACAACAAAATATGCTATGCATGAAATGCTATTAAAATGACAATAAAAATATTACATTGACTTTTATGGTTTTAATAAAATATGCATGAAGTCAAAATGCAATGGAAACAATTTTTAATATGACAACTAAATAAAAAATTACCAAAAGGGAATATACACATAATAAAATACTTCTGTTAAAAACAATAAATTACAAAAATATGGTGGAAGTCTCTCCAGACAGAAGATAAAATTTATGACATTTTGCAAAAAGAAACTTATTAAAATAGTTTGTAGGATTAAACTATACCAAAAATACTCAATTTAAGCCTATGATTTTTAAATCAGTTTAAAAGTATCCAAAAATTATTTCTAACAGTGGCTAACTATTCTACAGAACCAAAGGTTTCCAAAAATATTTTATTCGCAAAATTTGGATTTGTGGATCTAAAGTTAAGTCAAATTTACTCAAACTTCTCATTTGAAATTTGAATAAATTTAAACTAGACAAAATTTGAAAACTACGGGTCAAGGGCTTTCCATTGGTATAAAGTTTGTCAAAATTGGATCTATGGTTAAAAAGTTGTGAAGGTTTGAAGTTCTAGGGGCTTTTCTACAAATCTGTCATTTAATTCTATTCGGAATAAAATCCAGAAAAGGCAGGGTGACGTGGCGTGCTGTGATTGGCTGGTACCGCTTCGGGCAGGATTGCTACGGGAGCCGTCTGATCTGACTTAACAGAAATGGACGATCCAGATCTGCCCGTACCCCTTCGTTTAAGTTAATCTAATCCTAGCCGTACGGATCAGATCTAACGGTCTAGATCTAAAACACCAAAACCGAGCGGCGCAACACGCCGGAGTTGCTCCGGTGGCCTCAAACCGTGGCGGCGCCATGGCCAGCGTGCACGAACTCGACGACACAGAGGGGTTTGGGCTACGGCGTGGATACCTGGCGACACCAGAGGACGAGGCGAGGTCAAAGGCGTGGTCCAGGGTGACGCAGACGCGCTGGTTCGTCGGGGATCCCTCGCCGGAGTCGAAGGTGCGGCGGCAAGCTTCGGTCGTGCACGGCCTCATCGATCTGGTGCACGAAAAAATTACCAGACCGATTTAGAAAGATGCGCATGACAAAAACAAGAGGAAAGGGAGTGACGGGGTGGCTTGGGGTGGTCGACGTCCACCGGAAATGGAGCTCCTCGCCGGCGGTAGTGGCGGAGCTGCGAGCTCGATTGCGAGCAGCCTGGGGGCTCTCGGGTGGATGTTTTTTAGGGGAAAAGGAGAGGGAGGACAGGGGATTATATGGGTGAGGACGGGGGCATCGATCGCGGTCTTCATTGCACGAATTGACGAAGGGAATCAATCGGTCGTTTCTTGCCGTTGTCGTGCGCGGAAATTGGGGGAAGAAGACGACCGACAGGTGGGTCCCACCAGTCAGCGAGAGAAAGAGAGAGAGAGGCCACGGGCTCCTGCTGGGCTGGTTGTTGGGCTGGGCTGGCTCGCTCGCTCGGACAGGTGGCCCTTTCTATTTTTTTTTGTTCTTTTTCCTTTTTCTTTTCTGAAAACTTTTATAACTTTGGTTTTAAAACTCCAAATGGATTCAAACCACTTTGTAAATTTTTGTAAAAATAAACTTTATCAAGATAGACTAATTGGGATCACTTTTACACAACTATTATTACAAAAAATAACCTTGGGCATAAAAAATAATATTTGCTATTTAACTAGTTAAATAAAATAAATGAATATATTTTATTTCTTTTGAAATTCTTGCAAACCAAGTGTAACATAATCCAATGAAGATATGAATGCCATGCTTGATTTTGGATTTCCAAAACAAAATACATATAGCTTTCAAAAAGTTTTTGATTTTTCTGAATTTTCAAAAATTTGAAAATCTTGGGATGTTACACGTGTTGAGAGAGACCACTAGTTAAAGTATGATCCCTAGGCCTTGCTTCCAATCATCAGAACACCATTTTTAGTCACTTTTGTTACATGTTTGCTTGCTGCCATTTTTATTGCAGATTACAAATACTACTTGTTACCATCCATATCACTTGCATTTTACTATCTCTTCGCCGAACTACTGCACATATACAACTTACAATTGTATTAGGTGTGTTGGGGACACAAGAGACTTCTTGTATCTTAATTGCAAGGTTGCTTGAGAGGGATACCTTTGACCTCTACCTCCCTGAGTTCGATTAACCTTGGGTTACTCACTTAAGGGAAATTTGCGGCTGTCCTACAAACCTCTGCACTTGGAGGCCCAACACTGTCTACAAGCATAGAAGTGTGCGTAGACATCAAGCTCTTTTTTGGCGCCGTTGCCGGGGAGGTGAGCGCTTAAAGGTATCTTCTTTAGATCCTGCAGTTTTACCTTTTTATTTCTTGTTTTTATTTCACTAGTTAGGCTTAATGAAAAACAACAACAAAAAATGAGAGAGCTTTATGAAATTTATCTTGAGTTAGGACATGAAGTGTTTGAAGAGAAAATTAAAAAACCTATGGAACTTTATTTGCACGATAGTGGTAATGTTATCAGTATACATTCTTTGAACACCATTATTGCTAATGCCATGGAAAGCTCTAAGCTTGGGGAAGCTGGTTTTGATGAATATGATATTTTTATTCCCCCAAGCTTTGAGAAGGAATTTTGCTTTGATGATACTTTGCCTCCAATATATGATGATTATAACGATTGTGGTATTCTAGTTCCACCTACTATTGAGGATAAAGTTTATTGTGATTATGATATGCCTCCTATATATGATGTTTACAATGATGAATATGATATTTTCAGTCCATCTACTATTGAGGATAAAATTGATTCTGATTATACTATTCCTGCAATTTATGATGATTATAATGATGGTTGTGATAGTTTTACTCCCACTATTACTAATGATTATGCTTATGTGGAGAGTAATGATACGTTTATGCATGTGTATCATGATAAGAATGTTTTATGTGGTAGCTGTATTGTTGAGTCTATTCATGATGCTACTAAAAATTATTTTGAGAGAGGAAATATGGTTATAGAAATCTTCACGTTATTAAAATTCCTCTCTTTGTGATGAAAGTTTTGAGATTTCTCTTGTGTTGCTTTTATATGCTGGTTGCTTAAATACCAAATGGTCATTATGAGAGAGGGAGACACGGTTTCATATATCTCAATAATATTAAGTCTCCTCTCTTTATGTTGAAATTTTTGAAGTTGCACTTGTTTTGCATTCCTATGCTAGTCACTTTGTGCTTCATTGATTTGTTTTCTTACAAGACTCCTATGCATAGGAAGTGTGTTAGATTTTAAAATATTTTATATATGCTTCTTGATACTCTCTTATATGTTCAACTCTTATTTTTATGAGAGCATCATTAAAAATCATTGTGCCTAGCTAAAAGGCGTTAAAGAAAAGCGCTTATGGGAGGCAACCCATTGTTTTTACTTCTAGTTTGTTTTGTTTTCTTTGAGTCAAGGTAGTTGTTGCTTTTGTAACACTTCCTTTGTATCCTTTTATTTTGGTTTTGTGTGCCAAGAATAGCCTCTAATGGGAGAAAAGTAAAATTTTGAGCCCGTCACCGTACGAAAATCCAAAAAATCCAAAAATCACAGTACGTGATGTGGAGTTGTAAATTTTTTACAGTAAGCATCTGGGTTTATTCTACCTTTCGTTAGTTTTGAGTTTTCTGATTCGAGGTGTCCTAGTGTCTCGAAAAAAATCATCTTTGCGTTCTGTTCTGTTTTTTACAGATTCTGTCTTTGTTTTGCATTGTGCCTTTTATGACTGTTGAGTGAGGTTCTTTTGATCAAATAGCACCACTTAATGCTTTGTGACAGTAGCTAATGTGGAAATAATTATATGCAATGTGCTAAATGAGAACTGAAGGTGGATTATTTTGTTTGAGGACTAGCCCCTCTAATAAGTTTGTGAGAAGTTTTGTGTGAAGGAAGTTTTCAAGTGCTGAGAGAAGGGATTAAACCTCAAGCTTGGGAGGCTCCCATGGACCTCTACCAAATATTCAAGAAGTCTCAAGGGTCTAAGCATCCCCTTCTTCATCAACAATTAATCAGGTCGATCGCATCAAACTATATTTTTATTCCTTTACATATTATGTGATGTTCTTAGATCGTCATTTATGTTTTGCTTTCAGTTTTGTTTTGTTTGCTGGTCTTTTCAATAAAGGGTCCTTGCATTTTTGTGTGGGAGAGACACACGCTCCGCTTTTTCATAATACACTCCTATTCTTCACTTATATGTGTAGAATTTTTAGCTTTTTATTATCTTAGCTTCTAGCTCTTGTTTTTCATGTATCTCTTGTTCAGAGCTATTAGTTACTTGTAGTTAGGTTGTACTCTCTTGTGTTACATGCATATTTGCTTAGAGAGTTGTTTCAAATAAGTTGATTGGTGTTTGGTTGAAAGGGAACTATCATGTAGGAAGTGGTAAAAGAAGTTTACAAATCATTGTCTTGAATAATTTTATACTTGTCAATTGTTTTGAGATATGAACTAGATGAATGCTTAAACTTGTGGATCATTTACTTAAGAATGGATTAGTGGAGAAATACCGTAAAACTTAGAATTATGATGCTTGTTCTGATTATTATTTCTCAAAGTCTAGATATTCTTTTTGTAATGGTTGTTTGGTTGAAAAGGGGGACAGTGTGGAGTCTAATAGTTATGCTTAATGTATATCTTGTGGTCATTCTTGTATTGGGTTGATGATATGTGTTTGCTTGACACCTTGCTAAGCCTAAAACTCTGTACTGAGAGGGAATGCTTTTCGTGCATCCAAAACCTTGAGCCAAATATCCATGCCATTTGTGTCCACCATACCTACCTACATGTGGTATTTCCTTGCCACTCCAAGTAAATTTTTCGTGTGCCACCTTTAAATATTCAAAAATTTATTACTTCCTTTTTGTGCCACTACTACTAAGCTCATGAGGAAGTAGTGGGTGGTCTTTATTACATTTGTTGGACAGAATTCTTTCAGGACTTGTATGCTTCATCTATTTGTCCTTTAATTTTGCAAAAAGAGCTGGCAACGGGGTGCCCAGCCCCATAAAAGATAATTTACAACTTTCATAAAAAACTCTCCTCACATTTTGTTCCTGTGAATTCAGTAAAACATCTGCATGTGTAAACAAAGGAGATAAAGAGGAATGATCTGCTTGCTGCAAAAATAACGTTCCTCATGGGAGACGCTCTTATAAGTATGTCTAGCAAATGTAGTAATGCATTGCTCATTCGTTGACCATAGTATGCACCTCTCAAAAATATATTTTTATGTCTCTATATGCTTTCAAAAATTAAAAAGTTCTAGCACACGATTAATCTCTGCTTTCCTCTGCGAAGGGCCTTTCTTTTACTTTTATGTTGAGTCAGTTTTCCTTTCCAATCTTTATCTCTCAAGCAAACGCATATCAATTTTAGTACAAGTCTACTACATTTTATCTTTATGTTTAACTGTGAAAACTTTATATTGACATTATCTTGAGATAAGTAAGTTACAAGTTGAAGCTCTTGCTGAAAACTTAAATCTTCCTTTGTGTTGGTTAAACACCTTTGCTGAAAGTCTATTGCTTTGTGAACTATCAAGCTTGTCGAGTCTTCTTGATAAGTACTATCCATGAAAATTTATTGCTTAGATGTTACACATGGTTAATCATTTTTTGCTTTATATCAACTACAGACCATTGTCTTGGATCACTTCATTCAGTTCATGTGCTTTACATTATTACTTGATCAAGATTGTGTTGGGTAGCATGTCACTACAAAAATTATTCTGTTATCATTTATCTACTCGAGGACGAGTAGGAATTAAGCTTGGGGATGCTGATACGTCACAAACGTATCTATAATTTTTGGTTGTTCCATGCTTATTATATATCATTGCCACATGCTTTTAGAAAAAAAATATCATTTTGGCATATTTTCTGGAACTAACCTATTAACAAGATGTCTAGTGCCAGTTTCTGTTTATTATGTCTGTGCATTGCAGAAAAGGTCCAAAATCCAAAGTGCTCAGAAAAATCCGAGAAAATTACAGAAATTCTTTTTCGCCGGAAGACCCCAGGAGCCAGAAGGACAAGTCCAGAGGAGGTCCACAGCCTCCAGACGCCCCCAGGCGCGGTCCAGGCTAGGCCGCGCCTGGGGCCCACCTGGGCACCTCGAGCACCGCCTCGCGTCACCTCTTCGCCTATAAAGACCCTCCTGACCTAAAAACGACGACCCCCGAAGTATTTCTCCAGAAAAGCTCCCGAGCTCCGCCGCCACCAAAAACCCTAATTCGGGGGACATAAGTCTCTGTTCCGGCACCCTGTCGGGACGGGGAATTGCCCCCAGAGTCATCTTCATCGCCGTTGCTGCCTCCCATGATGCGCCGGGAGTAGTCCTTCATCGGGGCTGAGGGCTCGTACCGTAGCTATGTGGTTTATCTCTCTCTCCCATGGTGTGATCTTTATGTGATCATGAGCATTGTTAGTATCGTTGAATTCATATGTAATGTTTATGCCACTCAAGTGATTTTATCTAGTTTCCGGAGTCATTGTTGACAACATGGTACCAAGGATGACAGTGTGGGTACTTGTGTGTGACTCTATAAATAATAGTTTCTTTGTGAAATTGTGGTGTTTGTTTACTCAGACTTTGAGGTGTGCTTTTATAGCCCTACGCATAGTACTCTTGTTTTATCAATAAGAAGAAGAATCTCGAGTAGCACTTGCGTGCGTTCCACTTGCGTGCGTTCAGTTGTGCTAACGTGATGAGAGAGACCACTAGTTAAAGTATGATCCCTAGGCCTTACTTCTAATCATCAGAACACCGTTTTTAGTCACTTTTGTTACATGTTTGCTTGCTGCCATTTTAATTACAGATTACAAATACTACTTGTTACCATCCATATCACTTGCATTTCACTATCTCTTCGCCGAACTACTGCACCTATACAACTGACAATTGTATTAGGTGTGTTGGGGACACAAGGCACTTCTTGTATCTTAATTGCAGGGTTGCTTGAGAGGGATACCTTAGACCTCTACCTCTCTGAGTTCGATAAACCTTGGGTTACTCACTTAAGGGAAATTTGCTGCTGTCCTACAAACCTCTGCACTTGGAGGCCCAACACTGTCTACAAGAATAGAAGCGTGCGTAGACATCAAGCTATTTTCTGGCGCCGTTGCCGGGGAGGTAAGTGTTGGAAGGTATCTCCTTTAGATTCTGCAATTATTTCTTTTTGTTTCTTGTTTTTATTTTCACTAGTTAGGCTTAATGGAAAACAACAACAAAATTAGAGATCTTTATGAACTTTATATTGAATTAGGACATGATGCTTTTGAAGAGAAAATTAAGAAACCGATGGAAGTTTGTCTGCATAATAGTGGTAGTAATGTTATTAGCATGAATTCCTTGAACACCATTATTGCTAATGCTATGGAAAAGTCTAAGCTTGGGGAAGCTAGTTTTTATGAAAATGATCTTTTTAGTTCCCCAGCTTTAGAGGAGAAAATTTGCTCTGATAATACTGTGTCTCCCATCTTATATTTACTAATTGGAGGCACCGTAGGAGGCTCCACGTTAATCCTTGGAGTTAAAAGAATTTTATCCATCGGATTGATATATAATGCATATGTAGCCGTCGGATGGATATTGAGACGCGCGCAGCCCTGTTCGTTCACGTAAGTCGTCATCTTCTAGGTCTCTACCCGTTTTTTCTTGAAAAGAGAAAAGAATTCTGCTTGGAGTCTCCTTTTAGATCTGGCGATCAGGCGACGACGTACGAGTTGAAGTTGCTTGGCATCTCCGCTTAAATCTAGCGACGACGAGTTAAGTTTGAATCCATCTGACCCTCTTGACATACATCTGATTGACTCAGCCAATTCATGGTAGAGAAGCGGACTGTGTTGGCCGGAAGCCCGGAACGATCAGCTTCGGGAATTGTTTTGCTGATCTCAGGTCAAGCAGCATTATCGTCTCTTTCCCGTCTAATCCATGCGGTGATTCGATCTGCAATCCACGAGGTGAGACCACAGATTCTCTAAGGGACCAAGTAATTGAACTATAAGAGTATTGATTGTCCACAAATATTTGAACGAACCTTCTAGGATTAGAAAATAGTACTGTTTCTTCCTGGTATGTGTTGCTTGCATTGCTAATCTCGAGTTCAGTGGTATCGAGCCATGTCTATATTTTCAATTCGTCCTCTTTCTGATGATGAGAGTCAAATGCAGCGGCGACCAATGCCATGACTTGATTCCAAAGTTTGCTAGCTAATCGACCCAGACCAGTTTATCTTTCTTTTTTGAAACGGGAAGCTATCTAATATCTACAGTACATGATTGTCGCCGAGACGCTGAATACCTGCACCGTCGGTTGAGTCAGAGTTGCCGGCGAGGACACTTGCAGAAACGAGGAGTCGAGTCGAGACACTTGCAGGGGCTTCTGCACCAACTCGCCTTGAGTATGCTCTCACTGGAAGCAAGCCAGGGATCAAACTATCAAGAAGTGCGTTCTTGAAGGATCAAGAAATGCATGTAGCGTCATTAGAAGGGGCCGGCCGACAAAACACAATCACAAGCAGGCTACGATTACCACTGTCACTACAATGGTTAGGTTGCCCATGATGAAGTTGGCTAAACTGCCCATGGTGCAAAAACGAGGTGACTGAATCTAACGTGCTATTACACACGTAACTCTGTGATTATAATTTTTCTCTGATGAACTAATGATCTCTTTATTTTTCTTCCACAGGTTTCATTTTCTCTGGCAAGACATACTCAGGTTTTGACAACCAGGTATTTGGATCCTGCATCAACGTCTTCATATTATTCAGTTCGTATTTCTTAACAGCAGCGTCCGTCAATAACTAACTGAATATGACAAGATTATATAGTACTATATGAAGGTTTGCCACTGTACTCATGAATTGCTGATGGTGATGTAGGCCACGGTACCTGGATGCTTCAGCATTATCTTCTTTCCAACAAATGTGCCACTACATTGTAGTCCCTACTCTGTTTGTATAGTAAACATTTCTCAAACTTTGATAACGAATTAAATGATAAACTACTGTTGAAAAGGGTGAGAATTATTTTCTCTTTCTTGATTTATATTTATTGTGAACCTTTGATTATCATTTTTGCGTAGTAGATAACTAATGCATTTAGTCCAAACTTTAATTATAGTCCTATAGGTAACATTATTCCCATGCTTTATCTCTATTTACATTCTTTCACATACAGGAGGCAGCATCAATCTGTCTTTTGGGAAGGCGTACCAGCTTATAATTGCACGATTCCCTAAATCAAGTGGTCGTGAAATTTAGAAAATTTCACGATAGCTTCTTGAAAGTCGCATGAATTTAGAAAAGTCTACCACAAGATCAACCCTTCAATATTGCATCAAGTTATAGGTAGAATCAATTGTCAATCAGGTTAGATGCTTCTACATGACAGAGTAATGCCAAAGATTTTTTTTTTTGATGATTTTCTTGGTAGATAACATATAATTTTTGTTTGAGATGAGGAGTGAAATCCAAGTGAGAGAAAATCAAATTGAGAAAAAAAAGTGAGTAGGTAGATAAGATGACATGGCATGAAGATACCGTGACAGGTTTCCTATTGGAAATGGATATTTAGTTATAAGTTTCACTTCATTTGTGTTTCATATCTTCATCTATGATTACTTCGGTTGTATATTTCGCCGTTATTATTGTTATCTTCATCTATGTTATTATTCTGATAAAAATTGGAATGTCAAAGTAAATAAATATACTGCTATAGAAGTAAAAATTACGAATGAATTCAACTGATAATGACTCAAATTCATGTGTTTATAGAATTTTATTGTCTGTGTTTCAATGTTTCTAAATGAAAATATATTTGATGTTTACATAAAACCCTCGGTCAACATACACTCATGTAGTACTAATGAATGAAAGAATATACGTCATCTTTTAAAATATGTTTAAAAGGTTTGCATCCCTACTATTTACTGGGCCAGCATCGTCATGGTATAATGATATACAAATGCTAGCCCGTGCAAGTGCACGGGTTGACGACTAGTATGTGATAATCCTAATGATGCTTGTGATATTTTAAATCCACCTACTGAAAGTATTCCTTTTGAAATACCTATGGAAATTGTTGAAAAGGTTATGGATGAACGTTATGCAGGGGATGGAACAGTCCATCCAAGTGATCACTTGTTGAAACTTACAGAACTTTGTGAGTTGTTTAAGGTCACAGGTTTATCAAGAGAAAATGCCATGAAGAAATTATTTCCATTGTCACTTAAGGACAAAGCAAGGGAGTGGTATGAGCTACTGGATGATCCTCATCATTCGGAGTGGAAGGAGCTTGAATATCTCTTTTACTCTAAATTTTATCCTCCTTATGAATTCTATTTAGATAGGAATTACATTTTTAATTTTTGGCCTCGTGATGGAGAAAGCATTGCTCAAGCTTGGGGAAGGCTGAAAACATTAATACTCAAATGTCCTAACCATGAGCTTCCTGAGAAAATAATTGTTACCAATTTTTATGCAAGGCTTTCAGGTCATTACAAGGATTATCTAGATGCCTGTTCAGAGGGTTCTTTCACAAGTAAGAAGGTTGAAGCTAGATGGGATCTTCTTGAAAGAATTCAAAGCAATACTGAAGATTGGGAGAACGACAAAGGTAAATGATCAGGTATAAACTATGAATATGAATGCATTAAGTCTTTCGTTGAAACTGCTGGTTTTCAAAAGCTTAGTGCTAATTATGGTCTTGATTCTCAAATTATTGTTGATTGTTGTAGAACCTTTGCTTCTCATATTAATGTTCCTAAAGAAAGCTGGGACATGTATCATGAACCTTTCAAAGACACTTGCATGGAAAATGAAATTGTTGTTAATGATTGCAATAAACATGCTCAAACTTCTGAAAATGCTATTTCTTATAAGCATGTTAATTTTTGTGGAGTGCTTAGACCTTGTGAAAAGACTAATAATGAAGAAGAATATTGTAAACTTCATAAGCATGAGAAAACTAGAATATGGAGTAGGGCTCTAAATGATCTTGCTGAAAAGGTTTGTGCCCTATATCCTTTTATTTGTGAACTCTGCTATGAAGAAGGTCATTTCGAATTCCAATGCTCAAAGTTTAATGATACAATTTCGAGTTTGTTTGATGATAGCATGATCCATCCTGATCTTTATGATGAACTTGAATTACTTTTGGGGTGTGAAGAGTTATCAAGGAAAACTTCTTTGTTAGATATGAGTTCTTTTGATATGAATAGTATTTTGCGGGGATGCCGTCTCCATTGTGTTGATAAGAGCCACAGTAATCCTTATATAGAAAAAATTATAAAAGATGTACCTTTGCCAAAATATGAAAGGACTTATACTTGTTTTACTCTAATTAATGAAAGGGAGGAATCCTCCCAAGTTTCTTCTATTGTTTCTAACAATGAACCAGGGCATGTGGAGAAGCTTCCTTCTAAACCTCTCCCTCCTAAAGATAAAAAGAAGAGGGGAAAGAAGAAGAAGAGGAGTAAAAAGAGAGAGGAAAAGGTATCTGAAAGGACAAAGATGTCGCCTAGAGGGGGGGGTGAATAGGCGATTAAAACTTTTCCGGTTAAAGGCTTGCTAATTGCGGAATAAAACTATGTGTTTAAATTAACAAGCCAACAACCTAAATAAACTAGGCTCACCTATGTGCACCAACAACTTATGCTAAGCAAGACAAGCAACAAGGTGATAGCAATAGAATACTTCAAGCACGAAGGCTATCACAATGTAAAGTGCATAAGTAAAAAGCTCGGGTATAGAAATAACCGAAGCACACGGAGACGAGGATGTATTCCCGAGTTCCTCCTTGAAAGGGAGTACGTCTCGTTGGAGAGGTGTGAACCGACACAACGGTTCAACAACCACAAAGGTTTCACCCTCTTCTCCGATGAACCGCACCACAAAGGTTTGGTTCACCTTCCACTATCGGTATTCCTTCGAGGCGGAATCCGGAGCCTTTCAACAACAATCCGGGGCACAACCCACAATGGGATTGGGGGCTCCCGAACGGCTCTCAACAACAATCCGAGGCACAACCCAAAAGGGATTGGGGGCTCCCGAACGGCTTCAAGTGACCACACAAGGGTCCAACCACCACAAAGGCGTCTAGGGCCCGAAGACCCAAGAGTAACAAGTTCACAAGATTTCAACTTCCACGAATCCTCGTGGAGAGCACACCGATGCACCAAATGCAAAAGGCAAGAGCACAAGTGCTCAAGTCCTCCACTCTCAAATTCCAACAAAGCAACAAATGCTTATGGGGGAATAAGAGAGGAAGAACAAAGAGGAGAACCACTCAAGAACTCCAAGAACTAGATCCACTATGTTCCCCTCACTTAGAGGAGATATTGATTGGTGGAAATGTAGATCTAGGTCATCTCCTTCAATCCTCCAAAGATCAAAGAGTTTGGGTGGAGGGATTGGGAGATACCAAGGAAATGAGCTTGCAACAATGGAGGAGAGAGAAAGCAAAGGTTGCTGGGAAGAGCTGACTGGCTGGAGGAAGGTGGAGGGGTATTTATACCCCTCCCAGAAAAACTAGCCGTTGCAGCCAGATTCACACCGGAGTTTCCGGCCAAAGTGGCCGGAGACTCCGGCCTACACCGGAAACTCCGGCCCCATGGGGGCGGAAACTCCGGCCCCCACCAGGGGGTGAACCATTTCCAGACGAGAAAAGCACAGGCAAAAACTCCGGCCCCTGGGACCGGAAACTCCGGCCTGGGGCGGATACTCCGGCCCATTGGGCCGGAAACTCCGGCCCCCACCAGGGGCTGAACAAGTAAAACACTCTCCGAGGAAAACCAAGGACCGGAGACTCCGGTCCAGAAGACCGGAGACTCCGGCCTGAAAGTAGTGAAACTGTAAAACCTGAAATGCAATAACTTTCTCGTATGAACTCCAAATCAGGTGAATCCAATTGCATTGGAAAGGTAACGACGAGTGTTATCACACAAAAGGTAAGGGTCACAAATATAGAGGGGATACCACACATGGGAAGGTGTGGACCCTAACTCGAAGGTGGACCGGTAATATTTCCAACACGAAAACGCAACAAGTTTTCCAAATGAAATCCGTTTTCGAAGAACTTGGGCTTGTCATGAAGATCACGACAAGCACCAAAACCCAACAAGGAGAAAAGCCAAATAAGAACCAAGAAAGATGATATGCCAAGTATGCAAAGGTTTGAGCTCTCCACAAAGATGCGATCAAGTTACTCACTTGAGAGCCCCTCTTGATAGTACGCCGTCTATCCTAAAACCCGGTCTCCCACTAACAACATGAGACCGGTAGAATAGAAAACCTATCAAGATCATACCTTTGCCTTGCGCATTCCACTTGAGCTCGATGATGACGATCTTGACTCTCTCAAGTTGGAACACCTTTCTTGATTGTGCTTGCTAGCACATGCTTGATGAAGACTTCTCCAAATGCTCCCCCATACTCCATTATGGGAAAGCCTCGCTAAGCTCCGTCTTCATGTCTCCTTTGCACTTCATCTTCTACACATGACCATTCTTCATATAAACCCTTAAATAGAGCATTGGTCATCATGCCATCTTCAAGAGTCCAACACATGAACTCCAATGGACAAGATCTATAAGAATATCTCAATGTAAACATTAGTCCATAAGGAGTGTCATTAATTACCAAAACCACACATGGGGGCAACCATGCACTTTCAATCTCCCCCATTTTGGTAATTGATGACAATCCCTTTTACGAGGGTTTATATAATGAATTAAGCAACCATGCAACACAAAGAGCAAGGATGCAAGAGAAGAAAGGCAAATGCTTAAGAACGAAACTAAAGCATAAAACCAAATTCCTTAAACCCTCTAAACTTCTCCCCCATTGGCATCGATTGCCGAAATGGGAGGAAAAATTTAGAAGGCCAATATAGTAAGAGCTCCCCCATAATGTGTGCATTTCTCATAATATGAGTGAAATCAAATGCACATATCCAATAACGAATAGTTGGGAAGGAGATCAAACTATATTGAGGATCCAAAGATTGCAAATGAATATCAAATAGAAAGATACTTCAACAAAAGAAGCAAGCAATCAAAAGATCCAAACAATGTTCTAAATATCAAGAGGGAACTCCCCAAGGTACGTGCACAAATAGGATTTGCATTTCAATATAGTGTGCACAACATGGAATCCTCACTCCCTCCTAGATAAATTCGAACACAAGCACATGCAAGAGAATATAGATGAGAAGTGAGGCAAAACAACTTGCAACAAAAACAATCGTTTTGCAACATGAGCAAGGAGCGGCAAATAAAAGGATGGTGTGAGACATAAAGACATTTTAGGAGACTAATACAAGGATGAACAAAAGCATCAACATAGTCTTTCAAGAAGTGTTGCACATAGTGCATATCATGTCTTTCCCATACTCACACACCAACGGAGATATAGCAAATAGCTCCACAAGCTTATTAAGATTCAAAAACATAACACATAAACAACAAAGCTTGTGCCTTTAATTAGAAACCACCAAAGAAACAAAAGCAATAAGAGGTGGTCACTAAAGAATTGGAATACCAAATAAAGATGTAACTATTCTTATGTGTATAAGTTTCTAAGTAGACACCAATCACGAAGATATAAGTCCACAAATAAACATGTACACACAAGATAGGTACAAAGGTAAAGAGCATGATATCCAAGAGGAAGTCATAAATACACCAATAAGATTTTGCTTAAAAGCATAGCACAAAGCTCAATTTTATCTTAAAGGAATATAGATGAACTTCCAAACATACTCATCATAGCATCAAAAACTATCACAAAGGATAAAGGTGATAAACGGGATGCTCCGAGTAAGATAACAAGTATCACGAAAGGCAAATGATTTTGAAAATTCATCAATGTTGCACATGAGAGACTTTAAGTAGAAAGTGCTAGATTGACATAAATGGGATCGATGAATCATAGAAATGAATATATAATCCCCTTATATGTAATCATCCCGGCTTACTCACATTTGCAATAAAGACGTTTTGCAAGAATCAAAAGAATTGCAACCAAAGAGATTCATGCCATGAAACAACCTACAAAAGGTTGAGAGCTAGAAAAGTATGCATGAGGTAGATACTTGTTACCGAGATAGCATTGGTTGATGTAGAAGATAAGAATTCACGATCATCCAAGCTTGGCTCCAATAAGCACATGGTGACAACACCTTCCTTGTAGATGAGACAAGCTTCCAATGCATCTCCAAATGTACCTAAAACAAATTCAAGTACAAAATGGTGCCCAAACTCATTGGGTCCAAAGTAGTTAGAGCAACTACAATACATAGGACAAACTCCACATAACTATGTGCATATAATATGAAATTGAATTTCATGCACATCTTAGCCATTTAGGATTTGATGGAGTTTATCCTATATATTGGATCAACGAAAGTAAGCATGCCATAAGATATACATATAATAAATATGCATGCACATGACTTTCAAGAACCAAACAGATATAATTTAGACAAAACACCAAGTAAACCAACAAAGCACACACAAGTGTGACAAGAAAACAAAGTGTCCAAATTATATCAAATACCCAAATCAACACATGAGTGAAGATACCACTTTGAAAAGATACCAATGAAAACAAGATACCAATGATGAAAATATCATCAAGGAATAAACCAAACCCTCTACACTTTTCATGATGGCACAAGTACCAAGACGAAAAATGTTTGTCTTCCAAGGAGACACGTCATCGGGATCAAATATCAAATGAAGACAACTAATGTTCAAAAACCTATAGGATTGCTCCCCCAAGATGTGTGCATTATTTAAGATTTTGCATTTGAATACAAAATGCACACAAATGAGATCATCACTCTCCCATATATATATATATATATATATATATATTCAAACACTAGTCATGTTCAAGAAAGGCAAGAAATTGCAATACCAATTTAAAGAACGGTGTTTTACTCAAAGTAGGATAGCTTCCCAAAGAATAGTGCATTATCAAGAAGTATGACTTTTGAATGTCAATGCACAAGAATTGGTTCATTGCTTTTCCCAACTCAAGAAAGCACAAAACAAATTTTGTAGAGCAAAAGGATCCAAAAGATACAAGGAAGACAAATGAGAGTTAGATCAAAACAAATCCTTGGCAATCAAATAAGGCAATTCAAAGCAAGAGCCAAAGTGAATATGATCAATATATTTACCACAATATGATTATCACTTGTCAAGACAAGTAATGTATGGAGATATTTCTCGGTGGTGGATTGCAAAGATATATTCAAGATCATATTCACAAAACATAAGCATATGGCAAAGGATAGGAATTAAAAGCCATGCTTAGATAGATAGATATTCTTGATAGCTTCAAAACATGCGATCATGCAAAGCAACTCCAAGGAGTAGCTTGAAGCAATTGGTTTCCCAAAAGATATATGAGAACATATTTAGGGAAAGCCATATCAAGAAATTCCATCACAAACAAGATCCAACGGTGAGAGGCAAAAGCATTTAAGCAAAAGGAACTTGTTTGAGAAACATGCCACAAAGGAAAAGATAATAGAATATCAATTCTAGGTGGCAAACCTCACATGTTCACATTTTCTAGGCTTGTAATATGCACATAGCTTATTACTCCCCCATAATGTGATAATCCATTTATTTTAAAACAAGAGGCAAACAAAACCAACTCGAGAAATTAATGGACATTAGAATTTGAATTTCTCATGAGCATGACATACCACATAGAGAATAGATAATATTGATATATCAACACTAAGTGGTATTCCTCATGTACACACATTTTAGGATTGTGAAGTGCACGAAGCATATCACTCTCCAAAATGGATAGTCCATTAATCTCTCAAGAGAGCCAACAAGATAAGATATCAAATAAAAGCAATAAGGCTCAAACAAGTAAATGGTGTGCAAACCAACATACACATACTTGATTTCTCAAGATAAGTAAGTAGAGAGCACAACACATACAAACACTAGCAAGGTACAAAACCAAACACATGCAAGGGTGCAAGCAACTTTCAATGTATATATGATATAAAAAGTTACCGCAAGGAGGAACATTGGATATAGATAGAAATATAATCCAAATGACTTGACTTGAAGAAAATAATTGATGAAGATCCCTTAATTCTTCATGATGTAGCCAAGTCTCCAATGCCCTCCAACAACACCTATTGATCAAGTTTTGCTTGTTGGTCCCCAACCAAGTTGGGTCCTAAGAGGTTAGTCACAATAGGTTTGGCAACCCAAATGGTTCTTTTCTTGACACCACTTTGAGTACCAACATATTTGGCAAACACATTGCCAACCTTATCCTTCCAAGAGAATAAATCATCAATTATAATGGGGTTGGATAAGGTACCATTTGTGCATGAAGAAGCAAGGTGACCCTTCTCACGGCATAGGTAGCAACATCTACCTCCTCCTCTCTTCTTAGTTGTAGTCTTGACTTGAGGAGGGGTAACTTGAGTTTGAACTTGAGGCTTCTTTCCTTGTTGCTTCTCACTAAGAGCTTCTTCTTCAAAGGGCAAGATCTAACATGGTGCCCTTCAACTTTGCACTTGAAGCAAACAATCTTGGCCGAATCTTTAACTTGTTCTTGGCCCTTGTTCTTCTTGATAGGCTTGGACTTGATCTTGTTATTGGAGTTGAATCCAAGTCCACTCTTGTCATTGGGGCGTCTTTGAACACTCAACATATTGTCAAGTGTAGAATCCCCAACATGACGCTTTTCCAAGTCTTTCTTCAAAGAAGTGACTTGGGCCTTGAGCTCATTTAATTCCTCTACATGGTTAGTATCAACACAAACACTAGAGGAAGTAGAGGTTCATTGTTAGAGCAACAAGGCAATGAAAGTAATTCATCACAAGATTTAGCAATGGCATGAGAGGATGAATCACTAGGACTAGCACATGACAATATAGCATTTCTAGTAGAAGTTGTGCCATTGTCCACATGAGGCTCACAAGATGTTACCTTTGATATAATAGCCTCATGAGCTAACTTTAGCCTAGCATGGGATGCTAGAAGATCATCATTAGAGCTAGAAGCTTTTCATGACTTTCTTCCAATTTCCCATACTTGCTAGTTAGCAACTCAAGTTGAGCCCTTAGCTCAACATTCTCCTTCAAAATAGATGCTTCACAAGAGTGGAGTTAGTAGCACAAGCATCATTAATATTAGAAATGGAAGGAGACAATTTGGCAAGCTTATCATTCTTAGATAGTTGAGTTTGGAGTTGATCATGAGACTTGATAAGGAGAGAGTGTTCACTTTCTAAAGCCTTGTGAGCTTTGTCAAGTCTCTCTATGTCCTCACTTAGTCTAGCATTGCCAACACCAAATTCAACTTTTTCCTTTTTAAGCACTTTAATTTAGCAAGGGCATGATCTCTTTCCTTAATGATTTTAGCAATAATAAGATCATTAGACTCATCAAGAGATTCAAGTCTCTCTTCAAGAGAAGACCTAAGTTCTTCTTCTTCTTCAAGAGAAGCTTTCAAGGAAGCTATAGTAATAGAGTCATCCTCTCAATTTGACATTTCTCATCAAATTGACTTTCCAAATCCTCAATGAATTCCCTACTCTTATAACATAATCAATGATTTCACAAAGAGGAGGGATAGCTTTACTACCTTTGGGGAGAGCACCAAGTACCATCTCACCCATCTTGGTTAAGGATTCAAAATCAAAACCTTCTTCATGAGAATCCTCATCCACATCATCACAATTTGGATTTGAGGTGGGAGACACCTCGGAATCCTTAGCCATAAGGCAAACATGATTAATGATTGAAGAGGATGAAGAATTACTTGAAGCACCATTTAGGTCCATGTCTTGTTCCAACACATGTTGGGATTCCTCTACATTGTTAGTCACAAATAGAGGATATGGAAGTATTGTTTTCATGGCAACAAGACATATGAAGCATATCATCATGAGATTTAGTTAAACAACTATTACATGATATGCAAGGACTATCAACTCTAGCATGTATGACATTTGGAGTGCTAGAGAGTTTAAGTCCAAAGATAGAACATTGCAATGAGATAGAAGAAGTATAATCAATAGTAAGTTCACCATCACCAATGCAATTTCTATCACCACTCACCATATCATTACCTTGTGACAAATCACATGTTGGTGAAGTGGAAGTTGTGAACTCATCACGGCCGGAGTGGAAGGAGAACAATCATCCTCAATAATTTTGGACACTTCATATATATCTTGAAGCTTGGTCCAAAGTTCATGAGCGTTCCGAAAAGGCATGATTGACGCAAGAACTACATCGCTCAAAACACATATAAGACCATTAGAAACTAGAGTCTCGAGATGAGAGTTTTCCTCATCCTCTAAAGATAATTCTTGAGAATCCTTTGGAGGAGAAAAACCCACATCCACAATCCTCTTAATATAATTTGGACCCATGGCCCTAAAAAGATTAAGCATGCGAATTTTCCAAACATCATAATTTGTGCCATCGAATATGAAAGTGGGATCGTGCACTAATTCCCTAAACGACATCTTTTACTCTCTAGGCGGTAAAGCCCAAAAAGAGAGCCCAGGCTCTGATACCAATTGAAAGGACAAGATGTCGCCTAGAGGGGGGGGTGAATAGGCGATTAAAACTTTTCCGGTTTAGGCTTGCTAATTGCGGAATAAAACTAGGTGTTTAAATTAACAAGCCAACAACCTAAATAAACTAGGCTCACCTATGTGCACCAACAACTTATGCTAAGCAAGACAAGCAACAAGGTGATAGCAATAGAATACTTCAAGCACGAAGGCTATCACAATGTAAAGTGCATAAGTAAAAAGCTCGGGTATAGAAATAACCGAAGCACGCGGAGACGAGGATGTATTCCCGAGTTCCTCCTTGAAAGGGAGTACGTCTCGTTGGAGAGGTGTGAACCGACACAACGGTTCAACAACCACAAAGGTTTCACCCTCTTCTCCGATGAACCGCACCACAAAGGTTTGGTTCACCTTCCACTATCGGTATTCCTTCGAGGCGGAATCCGGAGCCTTTCAACAACAATCCGGGGCACAACCCACAATGGGATTGGGGGCTCCCGAACGGCTCTCAACAACAATCCGAGGCACAACCCACAATGGATTGGGGGCTCCCGAACGGCTTCAAGTGACCACACAAGGGTCCAACCACCACAAAGGCGTCTAGGGCCCGAAGACCCAAGAGTAACAAGTTCACAAGATTTCAACTTCCACGAATCCTCGTGGAGAGCACACCGATGCACCAAATGCAAAAGGCAAGAGCACAAGTGCTCAAGTCCTCCACTCTCAAATTCCAACAAAGCAACAAATGCTTATGGGGGAATAAGAGAGGAAGAACAAAGAGGAGAACCACTCAAGAACTCCAAGAACTAGATCCACTATGTTCCCCTCACTTAGAGGAGATATTGATTGGTGGAAATGTAGATCTAGGTCTTCTCCTTCAATCCTCCAAAGATCAAAGAGTTTGGGTGGAGGGATTGGGAGATATCAAGGAAATGAGCTTGCAACAATGGAGGAGAGAGAAAGCAAAGGTTGCTGGGGAGCTGACTGGCTGGAGGAAGGTGGAGGGGTATTTATACCCCTCCCAGAAAAACTAGCCGTTGCAGCCAGATTCACACCGGAGTTTCCGGCCAAAGTGGCCGGAGACTCCGGCCTACACCGGAAACTCCGGCCCCATGGGGGCGGAAACTCCGGCCCCCACCAGGGGGTGAACCATTTCCAGACGAGAAAAGCACAGGCAAAAACTCCGGCCCCTGGGACCGGAAACTCCGGCCTGGGGCGGATACTCCGGCCCATTGGGCCGGAAACTCCGGCCCCCACCAGGGGCTGAACAAGTAAAACACTCTCCGAGGAAAACCAAGGACTGGAGACTCCGGTCCAGAAGACCGGAGACTCCGGCCTGAAAGTAGTGAAACTGTAAAACCTGAAATGCAATAACTTTCTCGTATGAACTCCAAATCAGGTGAATCCAATTGCATTGGAAAGGTAACGACGAGTGTTATCACACAAAAGGTAAGGGTCACAAATATAGAGGGGATACCACACATGGGAAGGTGTGGACCCTAACTCGAAGGTGGACCGGTAATATTTCCAACACGAAAACGCAACAAGTTTTCCAAATGAAATCCGTTTTCGAAGAACTTGGGCTTGTCATGAAGATCACGACAAGCACCAAAACCCAACAAGGAGAAAAGCCAAATAAGAACCAAGAAAGATGATATGCCAAGTATGCAAAGGTTTGAGCTCTCCACAAAGATGCGATCAAGTTACTCACTTGAGAGCCCCTCTTGATAGTACGCCGTCTATCCTAAAACCCGGTCTCCCACTAACAACATGAGACCGGTAGAATAGAAAACCTATCAAGATCATACCTTTGCCTTGCGCATTCCACTTGAGCTCGATGATGACGATCTTGACTCTCTCAAGTTGGAACACCTTTCTTGATTGTGCTTGCTAGCACATGCTTGATGAAGACTTCTCCAAATGCTCCCCCATACTCCATTATGGGAAAGCCTCGCTAAGCTCCGTCTTCATGTCTCCTTTGCACTTCATCTTCTACACATGACCATTCTTCATATAAACCCTTAAATAGAGCATTGGTCATCATGCCATCTTCAAGAGTCCAACACATGAACTCCAATGGACAAGATCTATAAGAATATCTCAATGTAAACATTAGTCCATAAGGAGTGTCATTAATTACCAAAACCACACATGGGGGCAACCATGCACTTTCAGTATCCTCTCCTAAGCATGTTGCTTCTTTCATGATTGTTTCTAATGAGTCTAAATTTATTGAAGAAGATTCACGTACTTGGGGTCATTATTATCTCGACACTAAATCTATAGGCACTATTGAAGATGATTATATGTCTGTTACTTCTTGTAGTGATCATGATTGGGAAAATGAAACTACTTTTGATATTGAAAATCTTTGGGGTACCAATTCTGAAAATGATGATGTCTATACTATTAGTACTATCCATGTTCCATCCAATTATGATATGGAAAGCTCCAATCTTGGGGATGAGGTGTTTGAAAATACTTTTGCTACTGACGATTATATATTTAAGACATCTCCTTCTAGTAAAATTGATGAAGATATGTTTACAAATGAACACACTTTGGAAGATAACTATTCTGTTGTTTATCATGATACTATGCCTCCAATCTTTGATAATTATCATAATGATAACTATGACATATGTTATAATTACAATCATCCTCATGAAACTTGTCATAGTTATGGAGGGATTACCCAAAACCATCTCTCTAATATAGAACTTGTCTATCATGTTCAAGTTCTTTATGATGATCCTACTCCCATTGTTATTAATAAGAAGAACTTTGCTTATGTGGAAAATATTGATACTTTTATGCATATGGATCATGATAAGAATGTTTCATGTGATGGTTATATTGTGGATTTTATAAATGATGCTACTGAAAGTTTTTACGAGAGAGGGAGACATGGCTTCATATATCACAATAATATTGGATCTCCTCTCTTTTTGTTGAAATTTTTGAAGTTGCACTTGTTTTGTCTTTCTATGCTAGACGCTTCATGCTTCAATAATTTTTTTTCTTACAAGATTCCTTTGCATAGGAAGGTGGTTAGACTTAAATGTGTTTAATATTTGCTTCTTGATGCTCTCTTATATTCAACTCTTATACATATGAGAGCATTATCAAAAAATTCATGCCTAACTAAAAGGCTTTAAAGAAAAGCGCTTGTGGGAGACAACCCATGTTATTTTATCTTCTGCGATTTTCTTTTATTTGAGTCAAGGAGCTTGTTTACTTCTGTAGCAACTCCTTTGTATATTTATTTTATTGCATTGTTGTGCCAAGTAAAGTCTCTAGTAGAAAGTTGATGCTAGATTTGGATTTCTGCACAGGGACAGATTTTTGCTGTCCACGGTTTTGAGCTTTATTCACTCCAGAAAAATTGAAAAATTCTGAAAACATTCGTGCGTGATCCTCAGATATGTACGCAACTTTCATTAGTTTTTAGTTTCTCGATCTGAGCAACTTAACTGCCTCGAAAAAATTCGTCCTTACGGACTGTTCTGTTTTGATAGATTCTGTCTTTTATTTTGCATTGCCTCTTTTACTATGTTTGATTGGATTTGTTTGCTCCATAAAACATCAGTGGCTGTAGCTAATGTCCAGAAGTATTGGTGATGTTTGTGTCACTGTAGAATATGAGAATTTTTGATTATGCACTGACCTTCTAATGAGGATTACTTTGAGTTTGGTGTGGCGGAAGTTTTCAAGGATCAAGCGAGAAGGATGATATGATGTGATCAAGAAGAGTGAAAATTCTAAGCTTGGGATGCCCCCGTGGGTCACCCAAGCATATTTCAAGAAGACTCAAGCGTCTAAGCTTGGGGATGCCCAAGGCATCCCCTTCTTCATCAACAACTTATCAGGTCATCTCTAGTGAAACTATATTTAATTCTTCCACATCTTATGTACTTTACTTGGAGCGTCTGTGTGCTTTTATTTTCGCATTGTTATTTTATTTTCTGAATAAATTGGATCCTAGCATTCTTGTGTGGGAGAGAGACACGCTCCGCTTTTTCATGTGAATACTCATATTCTTCACTTATACTCGTTGAGTATTCTTATCTAGCTACTGCTATGCTTTTAGCTTCTGTTTTTCACGCATCTCTTATTCAGAGCTGTTAGTTCTTGTAGAGTAGTACTCTCTTGTTTCATTTGTAAATTATTTGGAGAGTTTTTGTTGAAATAAGTTGATTGGTGTTTGGTTGGAAACAGAAAATGCAACATGTGGTAGGTGGTATATCGAAAAGACACTCATATAGATCATTGTCTTGGATAATTTGACACTTGGCAATTGTTTTGAGCTCTCAAGTATCTCTAAGGTCATATAGATCATTGTCTTGGATAATTTGACACTTGGCAATTGTTTTGACACTTGGCAATTGTTTTGAGTAGTACTCTACCATAGAGCTTGTTGAAATTTGGTTTGCATGTTTGGTATCTCTAAGGTCTAGATATTTTCTGGTAAAAGTGTTTGAGCAACAAGGAAGACAGTGTAGAGTCTTATAATGCTTGCAATATGTTTTCATGTAAGTCTTGCTGTACCAGTTGATATCCTGTGTTTGCTTCAAACAACCTTGCTAGCCTAAACTCTGTACTGAGAGGGAATGCTTCTCGTGCATCCAAAACCCTTGAGCCAAAACCCATGCCATTTGTGTCCACCATAACTACCTATTATGTGGTATTTCCTGCCATTCCAAGTAAATACTTCATGTGCTACCTTTAAACTATTCAAAAGCTATTATCTCTTATTTGTGTCAATGTTTTATAGCTCATGAGGAAGTATGTTGTGTTTTATCTTTCAACCTTGTCATTTACTCCTGACAGACTTTCACCAATGGACTAGTGGCATATACATCCGCTTATCCAATAATTTTGCAAAAAGAGCTGGCAAATGGGGTGCCCAGTCCCAATTAATTACAACTTTCACCTTTAATTCTCTTCACATGTTTTTGCCCTGATTTATCAGTAAGCAATTTAAAAAGTTAATCATTCAAAATAGACACTCCTCCATGGTATGTGATTGTTGGAAGGCACCCGAGGATTCGGTTAGCCATGGCTTGTGTAAGCAAAGGTTGGGAGGAGTGTCACACAGATATAAAGTACATGTGTAAACAAAAGAGAAGAGGGATGATCTGCCTTTGGGTAGAAATAACGTCCTTCATGGGAGCCGCTCTTGAAAGTCTGGTTGACAAGGGGGTTAGAGTGCCCACTACCATTCGTTGGCAACAACAAACACCTCTCAAAACTTTATTTTTATGATCTCTATATGATTTCAAAACTTAAAAAGCTCTAGCACATGATTTAATCCCTGCTTCCCTCTGCGAAGGGCCTTTCTTTTACTTTATGTTGAGTCAGTTTACCTACTCCTTTCTATCTCAGAAGCAAATACTTGTGTCAACTTTGTGTGCAACAATTTTTATATGCTTACTTATTGCACTTATTATATTGCTTTGTGTTGACAATTATCCATGAGATATACAAGTTGAAAGTTGAAAGCAATTGCTGAAACTTAAATCTTCCTATGTGTTGCTTCAATGCCTTTTACTTAGAATCTATTGCTTTCTGAGTTAACTCTTATGCAAAACTTTTTGATGCTTGTCTTGAAAGTACTATTTGTGAAAAGTTTTTGCTTATATGATTCAGTTGTTTACTCATTACCTATTTGTTAGCAAACTATAGACCATTGCCTTGAGACACTTCATTCATAACATATGCTTTACAATATTATTTGATCAAGATTATGTGGTAGCATGTCACCTAAGAAATTATTTGTTGTTATCGTTTTACCTACTCGAGGACGAGTAGAACTAAGCTTGGGGATGCTTGATACGTCTCCAACGTATCTATAATTTCTTATGTTCCATGCTTATATTATGCCAATTGCTACATGTTTTATTCACACTTCATAGCGTTTTTATGCATTTTCTGGGACTAACCTATTAACAAGATGCCACAGTGCCAGTTCCTGTTTTCTGCTATTTTTGTATTCCAGAAAAGCTGTTCTGGAAATATTCTCGGAATTGGACGAAACAAAAAGCCAAGTTCCTATTTTCCCGACACGTACACGGAGCCAGAAGGGCAAGCCCGGGGGAGGCCCACGGCCTCCTCACCATGTCCCCGCGCGGCCTGGAGGGGGGTGGCGCCACCACGTGGTGAGGCCGACTCGGCCACCCCCTCGCGCCGCCCTTTCGCCTATAAAATCCTCCTGCCTCGAAAACCCTAAGACAATCGATGATTTCTTCAGAAGAGTTCCGTAGCCCCGCCGCCACCAAAAACCCTAATTCGGGGGACATAAGTCTTTGTTTCGGCTCCACCGCCGTCTTCATCGCCGTTGCTGCCTCCCATGATGAGGAGGGAGTAGTTCTCCCCCGAGGCTGAGGGCTCTACCGGTAGCTATGTGGTTTACCTCTCTCTCCCATGGTGTGATCTTTATGTGATCATGAGCATTGCTAGTATCGCTGAATTCATATGTAATGTTGATACACCTAAAATGCATCTACTTTTCCAAGCACTTTGCTTCATAATTTGCTCCGGAATCTTCCCATATTTGAATAAAACTGCTGAATCTGACGCTGTTTTTAGCAAAGTCTCCTTTCTGGTTGTTTTTGCAGGAAATTAAATCGGGGAAAAATACCACGTCATTTTTTATGGAAAAGAAGGACATCGTGCAAAAGACGGACTCGAGGAGGCGCACGAGGCCCAAAAGAGTGGGCCCCACGCGGTCAGATTCCTTGACCGCGTGGGCCCACCTATCTGGGCGTCGGGCACCGCCTCTCCCTCGGTCTTCCGCGTACCCCTTCATATAGACGAAAAAGTGGACGCCCTAGGAGGAGGGGAGCTTTCGCGAAACAGAGCGCCGCCACCACCACGATCTTCGTTTTCGGAGACAGATTGATCCAGGATTTCTCCCCGGAGGAGAGATCCGGAGGCCGTCTTCACCGCCATCTTCACCGCCTTCATCTCCATCGACCATGAGCTCCTTCACCATCACCATGTGTGAGTAGTCCCTGTAGGCACATGAGGTGGATGGGGATTGGATGAGATTGATCATGTAATGGTACCCGTTGTTCTAGATCCTAGGGGTTTATCTTGAAGATACTTTTGTATTGTGTTGATGCACTTATGCTATGTTTAATGCTTGCTACTAGGGCCCGAGTGGCATGATTTCAGTACTGAACTTATTTTGCCCCATCATATATTTGAGTTTGGTATCTATCTGCAAAGTGTATTACCTGCTATTATGTTGAACCTGCGAACCCTAAAAGTGACAGGTAGGGAAAACAAGGGGGAGATGTATTAGTTTGAGGATTCTATGTGTTCATGAAGTGTTAATGCGTTGTTCCGGGCTATTCGAAAGGGTAGACCTTAATTACCTGTAGTTCCAAGTTGGCCCCGGTGAAATGGGCAGGTAGGACAATAGATGTTGTGCAAATTCTCTTGGTTAGTACGCACAACTATTTATGGAACACATACCTACATATATCGGAGTTAGAGATAAGTCCCATTGCTGTTCGTATCTTATTATATGATCAATCTTATTCATGCAACACCCCGCTATCACCTCGTGCCTACGTTTTAAATCCCTGAGTTACACTTTCACTTTTCCGGTGAAAACTGGGAAACCCTTGTTACTACTACTGTTTTATTTTGCTTGCTTGAATCACCTTACTGCCATCACTATTACTGCTGCAAGTTTATTGATATACAGGTGTGGTTGAGAGTGACGCCTCAATTGCCAAAGTCTTATTGGTATTCTTGTGTTCCCATCGAGTCGAACTATAAATTTGGGTAATACTTCCCAACGAAGATTTCAGCGATCCCCTATACTTGTGGGCATCAAGACATTTTCTGGCGCCGTTGCCGGGGAACCTAGCTTTATTGGTAAGACACTTGTTATCATTTATTTGCTGCACTTGCTTGCTCCCAACTATGGGAAAGGAAAAGAACACTCCGAAGGAAGAGGCCTTCAACTACTCGTAGAGGTACTGATTGCTAAGTAGGCAAACTTTTCACCTAATGTTGCTTCTGCTGTTATTACTAAAAAGAAAGGAAAAGTTTTATCTAGTTCACCATTGTCTAAGATGTCTACTAGTACTGAAAATGATTTAATATGTGGTAGCATAGACAAAGAAGTGACACCTGAAACATCTGAGACAACTGAAACACCTGAATTGCCTGAATCATCTATTATTGAAAATGTGGAGTCTGATTTGGAAGATAGTGAGTCTTGTGATGATGAATATGAAACTTCTTCTTATGAGGAAGAAGATGCAATTGCTATGGCTTTTATGGATTCGAATCTTGATAAATTGGATAAACTTGATAGCAATAAAAATTCTTCTCTTGCTGATTATTTTCCTGTTACTAAGAAAATGAATGCTCCAGCTATTAAAATTAAAGATAAAGATTATGAGTTTAGTGTTGATCCCGAAATAATTAAAAAGGCTGAGAAGTTTAAGTTTAATGGGAGAGACAATGAATTTCCTTTTGAACATATTGCTGTTTTGCATGATTTATCTGTTTTATTTGGTAAAGATGAGATTCACCAACGCTATTATTTCTTAAAGTTGTTTCCTTTTACCTTGGGAGGAGATGCTAAAACTTGGTATAATAGTTTAGAACCTGGATCTATTACTAGCAAAGAAGAATGCTTGCAATTATTCTATAATAAATATTTCCCTGCTGATAAGATTCATGGTTTAACTATTGAGATTAGCAAATTTTCGCAGAAAGAGAAGGAGGATCTACCCCAAGCTTGGGGGAGGTACCGTAAGTTGGTTAGGAAATGTCCTACACATGGCTTCAAGAGTAATGAAATACTTGATATATTTTACAATGGACTAACTGAAAATACTAGAGACTATCTTGATAGTATTGCAGGGAATGTTTTCAGGGAAAGGACCATTGATGAAGCAACCGAATTATTGGAGACTATCTCTAGGAATTATGAAGATTGGAATATTGAAGTGATAAATGAAAAAGAGGTATTCCCAGAGAAGAAAGGAGGTATTCTTAAATTAAATGATGAACAAATGAAAGTAGCTGCCAAGGATATTGAAGAGAAGGGAATTAAAACCTCTCATCTCAAGGAACTATCTGAAATGGGTGTTAAACTTCCTATTGATAAACCATGTTTTCCAATCCAAGTCAATGCTATTAGCTCTATGGAAGGTAATGAAAAGGTAACACCTCCTATTGATGTATCATATGTTAATGATTTTGCTTATAATCATAATCCTGAGGAGCATAGTATTAGAATGAGTATTATGGAAAACTCTCATAAGATTAAATTTCTTCGCGAAAGTTTAAATGCTAGTGTAGAAGAAGTTAGAAGAATTATTAAACATGTGAGATGATGAATAATCAAGTTGAACAATGGTTTCTCTTCAAAATAAATTGTATGAAAATCTTATTGAGAAGAAACAGGTTTGTGGAGTTAATACTAGAGGTGGTGCAAGTACTCAGGATCCTGATTATCCTGAAGACCATCCTAAGAGAAAAGAGCAAGAGGCTCTCAAGAAGAAATCTTCTGCAGGAAAATCTCCCAATGAAAACAAAGATATTGATGATTCTCAAGAACAAGATAAGGATATTTCTATTTCTGATGCTGAGACTGAAGATGATAATAATGAAGAAGAGGAATCATCTACACCTGAAGAACAACATGAAGCTGAAAATATTGAAGAACCTGAACCTCCTGAAAAAGACCCTCAACCATCTATTGATAAGAATAAAAAGAAGAAGCATCCAAATCAACAAAAAGGTAAAGAGAGGGATCCATGGGTACAAAGGCCCATACCATATCCCCAAGAGGTAATGAAATCTTTGGATGATGCTAGGTTTGAGAAATTTCTTGAGTTGATTAAAACTTTATATTTGCAAATCCCTCTTGTTGATGCTATTAAAATTCCTCCATATTCGAAATATATGAAAGATATTGTCACTAATAAAAGAAAGATACCTAATGATGCAATCACTGCTATGCTTGCTGAATATTCATTCGAAGGGAAATTGCCTGAAAAACGTGGAGATCCTGGTATTCCAACTATTCCTTGTCATATTAAAGATACTTATGTGAAATATGCATTATGTGATTTAGGAGCTGGTGTTAGTGTTATGCCTTTTTCTTTATATAAGAAACTTAACCTAATAAATTGGTTCCAACTGAAGTTTCATTGCAAATGGCTGATAAATCAACTGCTGTGCCTATAGGTATATGTGAGGATGTTCCTATCTCTATAGCTAATGTGTTAATTCCTACAGACTTTGTTATATTAGAAATGCCTGAGGATGATAATCTATCTATTATTCTTGGAAGACCCTTTTTAAACACTGCAGGAGCTGTGATAAATTGCACTGAGAGCAAAGTGACATTTAATGTCAAAGGAAATGAGCATACTATCTATTTTCCCAAGAAGAATCCTGTTACAATGATAAACAAGAGTGTGAATTCTATTCAAAGAAATACTATTATGATTGGAAGCTTTGAAATTGCACTACCACCTCCTGCACCAAAGTATGCTACCTTGATGATTGGAACTATTCCAATCAAATATGAGGTATCCTGAACTTCTTCTTTATATATAAAATAAGAATCATTTATGTTATCCTTTGCATATTATCAATGAGACTTGATCAACCTCATTATTAATGTGGAAATGATGAAAATTTGATTCCCATAAAAATTTGTGTTGCATTTTAAATTACTTGTCCTAGAATTTTAGAGTATATGCATAATCATGATTATTTCAGAATTCAGAAAATTCCAGAATATTAAGTTTGAAAAATTCTCTGTAGAAAATTGTCTCGAAAAATTCTAGAAAAATTTGTAGGTAAGTTATTTTACCAGGGGAACCAACAGCCAGAAGTGGGGCACCAGAAGGCCACCAGGGGCCAAAAGAGAGTGTCCCACGCGGCCAGATTCCTTGGCCGCGTGGGACCCACTAACTTGGCCACCTGGGGGTGTTAGGTGAGAGGTCGATGCCCATCTCCTTCCCTCGACAGAAAACCAGCTCCAGGTATTTTCCCAAAATTTTCCCGTGCACGTTCTTCCTGCTATCCTTGGATCTCCAAGTTTAGGGCAGATTTTTCAAATCTGCTTGGTGGAATTGCTCCTTGGTATGTAACTCCTCCACCCATCCAATTACTTTTTGTTATTATGCTTTGTGTATGAAGTATTTTGCTGTACAAGGTGTCACCTAATATGCTTGAGAAACCCATGGATTTGAGTTTTCTAGTTAATATGGATGCATGATATTGATGTGGAGACTAGCTATGGATGGCTCAATGTTGTTTTAGATTGTTACATCTTAATTTTTGTTGGGTATTATTTTTGTACAGCAAGGTATCATGTTGAACAAGGGTAAGGAATTGCTTGGAATGACTTCAAGACCAAGAAGAAGAGTATTGAGAGTCTCCGAGAATTATGATGACAATCATCTATGGGAGGATAGTGCAGTTTATGCAGGAGAGAAGCTTCGGATTCATGCAACCAAATGGCAAGACCCCTTGTTCTTGACCATTGGGGGATAACAGAGGACTTCAATGCCTTTGTCACTGCGACCGGCTTACTCGAGTTCTCCAACAATCCACGGAATACATATGAAGAGCTCTCGCGGGAATTCCTCTCCACATTTCGGTTCGAGGGCCCTGAGAGCTACAAACACAGTAAGAAGAGTAAGCCACCACCTCCTACCTTTGTCATAAAATTTTCTATGAGAGGAAAGCGTTTTGTTATGTCATTAGAGGAGTTTTGCAAGGCTATTCGAGTAGAAAACACGGTAGTTGGGAAGAGACTAAAGCTGATACTAATAAAGATCTTGTAGCCTTTTGGCGTAGTATTTCTGTGAACGCTCCTGAAAGACTTAATAGGGGTAAATTCACACACATACAGCACCCAGGGTTAAGATATTTTGCCTTGTTCCTTGCGAGAGGATTTCTTGCCAGAGATAACTCTTCTGCTTGCACTGGACCCATGATTTATTTACTTAAATGTGCAAAAGAGAACACACCATGTGAGTATAATTTGGGAGTAATTCTTGCTAGGACTTTGCACTTTGCTGTGAGTAGAAATAATACCGATGAAACTCCTATTTATGCTGGTGCCATTGCTACCTTAGTATATGAGCACATTAAGAACGAGAGAGGATTCAGCGATAACATGGGCACGCGTGTGGAAGAGTCTAAATTACTTGATTTTACTTTACTTTCTCGCATGGAAATGGGGGAGAGACATGGGGAACATTATATATACAGCTATAAGGGCTCTAATGGGCAAAATGTGCCCGTTAGGCTCCCTCGTGTTGACCTTTTTGACAGGACTCTCGGGAAGTGGACCGTGGAGGAAGTGCAACCTCAAGAGGAGCCCCAATATCCAGAAATGCAAAGCTATCAATATGGTTTCACTCCCGGAAGTGGAAGTGGTGGATATGGTTACCACCCAGGATACTAGCTTGATCACAAGCTTGGGGGAGTACTTCTCTCCCTTCCCATTCGTTGTCTTATATCACTTTCATCCTGTTATGTTTTAGTTTCTTGTTGCTAAAATCACAAAAACACAAAAAGATTTTATTTGTTTCTTTTGCTTATTTGTTTCTGGTCATTTACTTTATGTATTCGAAATATAAAAAAACAAAAATATTTTCGTTTTCTTGAATCTAATGCAAAAACGGAGGTGCAGGAATTTCTGATTCTGTTCACTGTTTGATTTTTCATATTTTTTCTGTAACTCCGAATGAGCTAAAATTTTAACCACTGCTGCAACTTTATATGACCTACACACCCGTAAATTATGAAATTATTCTGATGTGTTTAGGTAGGGTAAAAACAGTACTGTATGCAGTAGCATTTTATGGCAGATTTGAGTTTTTACTGCGCAGTTCAAGTTGGGAGAGGAGAACAACAATGATGAGCTGATGTGCATGAAGTGGATGAAAGGTATGACACCTTTGCCGTGCTTATGTGGACTTTTTAATAATAGCAAGTGCGCATGTCATAATTTCTCTAACATCTAGGGAAGTGCTAGCAAATGTTTATCTCCTCCGTGGTTTAGTATGTTATATTATGATGCAAGAGAGATATTATTTAGTGTCAACACTTGGATGTGGATTGAGTAACTGTGGTTCTAAACAAAGGTCTACGCATCCCATTGTGCTTGCTAAACTTGCCAACCAAAGTTTTCAAATGATAAACATGAAGTCATATGCTTGACAATCTTAGGGTTGAGAGTTAGCCCATATGTGCTGACACATGCAAAGCTTTCAACGTGTTCTTAATTATATTTAGTTGATATCATGTACTTTTGTCTATGGATGCCTATCACGGGTGAAATAAATGTGGAAACTTAGTAAGTTTAAGGAGTTTGTATAAATGGCTAGAGAGATGCTTTGGGCCGCCAATCTAAGCCATGCATCATTCATGGTGGAAATTTACAGCATAACCATAATGTTCATTCTATGATGCACCTCATAATAAAAAGCTATACCCATAGTAAATAAAAGAGTGCTGAGATTGTTCATTGTCTGTTTGTCTTGTTATTTTGACATGGGCTGGCTTCCATGTCATGAGGCAAGAGGTACCCCTGTAGCAACTCTCAATGACGCTATTAAAATACTTACAATGACCTAAAACTTGAATTTACTCTGTGACCCGAGGTGAGTAACACGTGGTGTAGGTACTCGTATTCACGGGGCATGAGGCTTTCAACCTCTAGTTGGTCAAGCATATGAGTCATAATAGGGAATGTTAAATGATTTGATAAAATTGAGAGCAAGGATGTAAGCACAATGAGTTCACTAGTCAACAAAGTAAAGAATCAAGAGATCTCAAAAATCTTGACATGATTCAATCAATAGCGATGCAAGAACCTTTGTTTTCTTCTACAGTTGGGCAAACTCATCCAAGTGCTGACACTTCATGTTATTTCCTTGTAACAAATATAAATGCTTTAACACCGGTTAGATGCATCTTTGCCAGCAGTTTGTTATTTGTTATGGAAATTATGTTTTGAATACTTGTTGGTATTAAACGGTGTTGTATATGCAATGCAAAGTTCTTGTCAAAGTCTTTTCATCGCTTCTGCACTACGTTTGAGTTGTTCGAGGACAAACAACGAGCTAAGCTTGGGGGAGTTGATGCATCTACTTTTCCAAGCACTTTGCTTCATAATTTGCTCCGGAATCTTCCCATATTTGAATAAAACTGCTGAATCTGACGCTGTTTTTAGCAAAGTCTCCTTTCTGGTTGTTTTTGCAGGAAATTAAATCGGGAAAAATACCACGTCATTTTTTATGGAAAAGAAGGACATCGTGCAAAAGACGGACTCGAGGAGGCGCACGAGGCCCAAAAGAGTGGGCCCCACGCGGTCAGATTCCTTGACCGCGTGGGCCCACCTATCTGGGCGTCGGGCACCGCCTCTCCCTCGGTCTTCCGCGTACCCCTTCATATAGATGAAAAAGTGGACGCCCTAGGAGGAGGGAGCTTTCGCGAAACAGAGCGCCGCCACCACCACGATCTTCGTTTTCGGAGACAGATTGATCCAGGATTTCTCCCCCGGAGGAGAGATCCGGAGGCCGTCTTCACCGCCATCTTCACCGCCTTCATCTCCATCGACCATGAGCTCCTCACCATCACCATGTGTGAGTAGTCCCCTGTAGGCACATGAGGTGGATGGGGATTGGATGAGATTGATCATGTAATGGTACCCGTTGTTCTAGATCCTAGGGGTTTATCTTGAAGATACTTTTGTATTGTGTTGATGCACTTATGCTATGTTTAATGCTTGCTACTAGGGCCCGAGTGGCATGATTTCAGTACTGAACTTATTTTGCCCCATCATATATTTGAGTTTGGTATCTATCTGCAAAGTGTATTACCTGCTATTATGTTGAACCTGCGAACCCTAAAAGTGACAGGTAGGGAAAACAAGGGGGAGATGTATTAGTTTGAGGATTCTATGTGTTCATGAAGTGTTAATGCGTTGTTCCGGGCTATTCGAAAGGGTAGACCTTAATTACCTGTAGTTCCAAGTTGGCCCCGGTGAAATGGGCAGGTAGGACAATAGATGTTGTGCAAATTCTCTTGGTTAGTACGCACAACTATTTATGGAACACATACCTACATATATCGGAGTTAGAGATAAGTCCCATTGCTGTTCGTATCTTATTATATGATCAATCTTATTCATGCAACACCCCGCTATCACCTCGTGCCTACGTTTTAAATCCTGAGTTACACTTTCACTTTTCCGGTGAAAACTGGGAAACCCTTGTTACTACTACTGTTTTATTTTGCTTGCTTGAATCACCTTACTGCCATCACTATTACTGCTGCAAGTTTATTGATATACAGGTGTGGTTGAGAGTGACGCCTCAATTGCCAAAGTCTTATTGGTATTCTTGTGTTCCCATCGAGTCGAACTATAAATTTGGGTAATACTTCCCAACAAAGATTTCAGCGATCCCCTATACTTGTGGGCATCAAATGTTTATGCTACTCAAGTAATTTTATCTAGTTTCCAGAGTCATTGTGACAACACGGTATCAAGGTGACAGTGTGGGTACTTGTGTGTGACTCTATAAATAATTTAGATATTATCATGGCTTATTCTTTGTGGAATTGTGGTGTTTGTTTACTCAGACTTTGAGGTGTGCTTTTGCAGCCCTACGCATAGTACTCTTGTTTCACCAAGAAGGAGAATAATCCTGAGTAGCACTTACTTGCGTTCAGTTGTGCTAAAATGTTGAGAGATACCACTAGTGAAAGTATGATCCCTAGGCCTTGTTTCTAAGCATTGAAACACTGTTTACAACAAGTTCTGCTACATGTTTGCTTGCTGCCATTTTTATTTCAGATTGCAATTACTACTTATAATCATCCATATTACTTGTATTTCACTATCTCTTCGCCGAACTAGTGCACCTATACATCTGACAAGTGTATTAGGTGTGTTGGGGACACAAGAGACTTCTTGTATCTTAATTGCAGGGTTACTTGAGAGGGATATCTTTGACCTCTACCTCCCTGAGTTCGATAAACCTTGGGTGATTCACTTAAGGGAAACTTGCTGCTGTTCTACAAACCTCTGCACTTGGAGGCCCAACACTGTCTACAAGAATAGAAGCGTGCGTAGACATCAGGGGACATTAATTTCTCACAAGCCACACTTAATTTGTTGGTCATACATTTAGAGAAAAATTTAAAGCTAAATTTTGTCAGATCTATTGGTCTGAATTTTTGAATAGTAGTAGCATCAGGTTATTTGGGAACAAGAGTCAGGAGAGGAAAATTCAATCTATAAAGATCTAACTCCATTCTGTTCCAGTCATTAAACATAGCAAGCAGATCATGTTTAATCACCTCCCATAACTTCTGATAGAAAAGAAAATAAAGGCCATCGGGACCAGGTCCCCCTTGAGCATGTGAGCCAATGACTACCAATTTAACCTCAGCTTCAGTGAAATCTGCTTATAGGTAAGCATTTGTTCTCCAGAAACCTTATCAGAGACATCCCAAAAGTCATCAACTATGTCTATATTTAGCTTTTCTGAAAAACCCGAAGAGATGTTTATAGTAATACAGCTATTACTATAGACCTTGGAGAGAGGTGATTTGCTTCTTCCTCGTTCTCTGATTTGTCATAGAGTGAAAATAGGAAGTATCCTGGTCTCCTTACATAATCTACATGGCTTTAACCTCTTCCTTCCTCTACATATGTGTCAAGTTCTAGTCCTTAGAAGTGGGAGAAAGCGGAGTCTTAGAGAGAATTTATAGAATGTCATATTCAACAGTAAGTTGTTGTTTAAGTTTGCTTTGAGAAGATTCAACATTGGCACTCCGCCCTTTAGAGAATTCCTAAAAGTTAAGACTTTAAATTGCCAGATGTCTTTTGCAACCTATAGGGAGCATTCCATATTTTTTTTCAACTTCCTGGGTAAAACCCTCTTGTTCCAACCAACATTTTCAAACTTATATATATTGTTTAGTTTTGTGAATAGGTAGAGCCACATTGTCCACTACCAGAGGAGTGTGATCACTTCCAGCCTACGAAGGCATTTCACTAAAATTGCAGGAAAAATATTATCCCCACAAGTTGTAATGAAAACCTTGTCAAGCTAGGCCATCACAAAGTTATGTTGATTATTAGCGCAAAGTAAACTTTCTTCCTGCATTTTTAAGTTCCAAAAGACCAAATTTATTGATCCAATCGTTAAACATATTAGCGCATTTAAGGTTAATATTTCCAATATTTTCTCGGAGCTATTTCTAACCAAGTTAAAGTCACCACCCACAAGTGTGTAGGCCTTGACCAACTGGCAAGCAGGTTATGGAGTTCATTGATAAAGTCAAGATTATGTTCCTCATAAGAGAAGCTGATGACGTGGAAACACACGTTCGTTGGGAGACCCCAAGAGAAGGTATGAAGTAGTGCAGCCGCAATTTTCCCTTGAAATCTACCAAGGTTATCGAATCAGTAGGAATTGAGAGAGCTTCAACACGGTGTCAACGGCGCCACAAATTATGGCGTGTGGACATGGACCTGCATACAACACAATCAAACTACTTTGCCCCAACGAAACAGGAAGGTGGTCAATCTCCCCGGCTTGATGAATACAAAGGATTAAACGTATGGTGTGGAAAATACATGTAAATACAAAAATGAACAACGTGCAAATGAGTGTAGAGCGTGGTGGAAACGGTGTTTTTATCAGTGTAGAAGAATGGACCGGGGTTCACAGTTCACTAGAGGCGTCTCTACATAAACAGATAGCAAGTATGTTGGGTAAACAAGTTACAGCTAGACAATTGACAAATGGCAATGACATGACAATGCATATTACGACAAGACAATGTTCATGTTAATATTTATTGGGCATTACAACAAAATACATAGACCGCTTGCTAGCTGCATCTATGACTAATAATCCACCCCCGAGATAACATCCGTGTCTCTCGCGAGTATTAAGTTGCGAGCAACAGATTATCGCTTTAAGCAAAATGTGTAATGTAAACAATGCAAATGACATATAAGCAATGCATATAGTCAAAGAAAAGTTGTTTTATCCCTAGTGGCAACAACACATCAACAACCTTAGTCGTTTCTGTCATTCGAGGCCAGGTTACTGGAGACATGAACCCACTATCTAGCATAAATACTCTCTCTTGGAGACACTAGCATCTACTTGGCCAAAGAATCTACTAGCATCGGAGAGCATGCATGAACATAAATAGAACATAGAGATAAATTACTGAACAAACTTGATCATATGTTCACAATTCATCGGATCCCAGCGAACACAACATGTAGCATTACATAAAGATGATCTTGATCATGTTAGGCAGCTCACAAGATCAAAACATGATAACAAAAAGTGGAGAGACAACCATCTAGCTACTGCTATGTACCCGTAGTCCAAGTATGAACTACTCACGCATCTGTCTGGAGGCGGGCATGGTGGTGTAGAGCCCTCCGGCGATGATCTTCTCCTCCGGCAGGGTGTCGGGAAGAACTGCAGAACCCTCCCGAACTAGGGTTGAAGGCGACGGTGGCGTCGGAACTTTTCGTGGATTTCTGATCGGGTGTTTAGGGTTTTCGAGGACGAAGTAATTTATATGTGAAAGGGCGACGTCGGTGGAGCGTCGAGGGGCCGAGGCGGGCTGGGGGTGCGGGCCAACCCCAGGCCGCGCCTGGAGGCCGCCTCCTTCCCTAGAGTGGTGCCTCGGGAGAACGTATCCGGTGAAACGCCCAAACTCATGCACCAGCTGCACCCTTGCGTTGTGGGCATTTGGATGGAAAAGGAAGGGACACAATCTAGTTAGAAGATGGGATGCGGGCATATTTCCACGAAGAACCCCTCTGTATATTTTAATCGAACGAATTGTCCACCACGGACCCTGACTCCTCTCTCTATTCGCTCATGTCCTGTTCCTTGTAGCAGAGTCTCTCTCCCTTAGTTTTTCCAGCAGATTGTTCCTCAAGGTTGGGGATATCTGATTAGAAAGAAGCTCCTAATGGTGTTGATAATGGGATCTCACTAGATCTCTCAAATTTCCAATCTTCCTCCAAATCCTACCTTCTTTTGGAAGATTCATCAATTAGTAGGAGAACAGCAGCATGCTGTGCGGGCGCTCGGCACCACGGCGAGGCAGTCGAGCTATCCAACTGGCCTCACCTTCAGGATGGAGAGGGCCACCGCCGGCACGCGAAGGCCCTGATGCGAATCCCGCCGCCGTTCTGCCTAGCAACGCCATGAAGAAGTCGGCGACGGCTCCCACAGAAGGCTCAGCCATGAATAATCTCGTACATCTCTGAAATTTCATGATGGCACAAGGTTCACTTTGTAAAATATACCGCGGTCCAACTTGAGGTTACATCTGACACCCTCATTTTTCATCCAACGGACCACAACGCAAGGGTGCAGCTGGTGCATAAATTCATCCGTTTCACTGGATACGTTCTCGGCACCTCTGGTTCGTCTTCGGTCGGTGCCTTCGTTCCAGTGCAAAAATAATTCCCGTAAATTTGCGTCCAGTTCCGAGGATATTTCTTTAACAGTTTTTCTGGAACAAAAAGACAGCAGAAAACAGGAACTGGCACTGTGGCATCTTGTTAATAGGTTAGTCCCAGAAAATGTATAAAAATGATATAAATTGTAGATAAAACATGTAGCAATTGATATAAAACATGCATGGAACATAAAAAATTATAGATACGTTTGAGACGTATCAGAAGCCATATATAAACTAAAATGGATCTCCACACTACAGTGTCTCTTTTCCTCCTAAGAAGGCAAGACACACAATAAGAGTGGACACCCCAATATAACACATCAAAACGCTTCAGAGTTTATCCCTATCAACACCCACTAATTGTTTTATTAGCTGGTAGTATTTCCACACATAAAAATCCAAAGGGTTCAGGGTCTTCAACTGAGAAGGAGTAAAGTCCTCCTTCTTGGTTTCAAACAACCTAATAAAATCATGGTGATGGTCTTTTAGCAAATCATAAACCCTGGGCAATTTATGATTTCTATCTAGCTCACGGCTATTCCAAGTGAATCATACTACCATGATTAAAATTGAGTTTTCCTTTGCTACCTTCATTTCTACTAGACACCCCAATTCAAGGTGTACCATCCCGTCCCTCACTACTGTGAGTGTCAGGAGAGGATGCATGTGAATGCCTAGGGGGAGCCCCAAACTCAGACACTTCCTCAGCTGTGATGTTAATGTCACTAGGGAGAAACATGTCAGGGTATTCTGCATGGAAAACGGCTAGCCTACCTAATTCAACCTTTTTAACAACATTGATGTTATAGCTAACATTTTCATCACTATCACCAAGGATAATCCCTGCATTGCTAGCTTTGTGCATTAAATCGACATCGCTAGTACAACAAAAGAATTTTTAATACCTTGGGTAGTCTTCTTTGGGGCAGGACTTCCAGGTTCAGAACCATCTTATAGCTTTGAGATTTCTCAGTAGTAGTTCTCCCATCCTTCTGAAACCTAGAGCTTGCATGAGTAGCCACAACACACCCCCAATTCTTCTTGATTCTTGTACAGGTTTGCGGTACCTCCACCACAACTAGTGGCAGGTTCAAATACTTCAGTGTGAGTTTGCTCAGTTTCAACCTATGCTAGAAAAGTTGCACTAGTATTTGTCTCAGGAGCAAGCACACATTCCTGTCCACACTCGGGGGCATAACATCAACTGACCCAAAGACCTTGCTTTGGACACTTAATTCTAGAGCACTTAACCTCCTTCAACAACAGCCGTCTTGTGGGTATTTTTGTTGGTTGTCCTTCTTGCAGCTGGAGTTGAGAAAGATTAGCCTTTATCCATGTCTTGTGGGTATTTTTGTTGGTTATGTTCTTTAGAAGCTTGGTCTGCAAAATCATCACCAAGGCCATCAGAGTTGTCTTGCGGATCATCACCATCACCCCCTCATCATCAACGACACTCACATCTCCCTGGTCCTCCTCCTCCAGATCAAAGAAGATGAGGAAGAGGTCGTGCTACATCTCAAAGACCATGTCCTTTAAGTTCTTATCACAATCTCTTACTGAGACTTTCATCTTGACAGTCCTAAAGAAACTACTAAAAATTAGGTGCCTATAGTCCACATTTACCAACACTCCCATGGAGGAAGCAACTTGAGAAATCACTTTCCAAGAGCACCACTTGGTAGGAATGCCCTCTATCTTGACTCAGTATCTTGTTTATGATTATGGTGAGGTATGAGATTTCTATTTTGATATGTGATACCCACAAGTATAGGGGATCGTTGAAATCTTCAATGTGTAAGTATAGTATCGATCCCACGAGGAGTAGAAGGTATAAGTATTTATCCTCTCAAATAAGAGTGTCACTTCTCTTATTATCTATGCACTAGACAAACTAAAATGATTAAATGATGCAAGTGTTTTTGGGTTTTTGGCGTAGAGTTTGCAATAAAGTAAAAAGCTGAAAATAAAATATGACAAGTGAAAGCTCTCAAAGAGAGAAAGCCCAATCCTCTATGCAGCGAGATGACAAGCTCAAGTGTGTGTTTCTTATAAGTGGAGAACGTTCCCAAGGGCTACCTAGACTTCATGGCATAAATATTTCTAGAACAACAATGTAAGCATTTTGTCAAGTTTTAATCTTCTTCTGGACGGAGCCATAATTAGGGAAAGCTAAATAAATAAACTAAACCCCTTATGATGGTTCTTATGGCCAAGTAAATGACTGCACAAGAGTTATTAAGACATAGAGTCCCACCATAGCCTTAAACTCTAAGGTCCCCGATACTAATACCCTCATAACGCAACTTCATGACTCGGTCTCAGGTTTACATGTCCTCCCAAGTCTCACTCACTCCATTACACTACGGTGTTCTCCTATGAGCCCATATAGGTGAAGTGATGTGCAGTCGACGTTCACACACCACCATCATAGAATTACTATAAAGATAAACACTAGACAAAATGCCAACATATGTCATAAATAAATCATTGCTAATCCATCCTATGCCCCAGGAACATGAGAGAACTACTCACAACGCGAAGACATGATATGATTAAATGGCATAAGTGATACAACACAATCTGAGAATATAATCTCCCCACAAAACAATGACAAGTAGCAATTCCGGAGGGGGGATGGAGGAGCCTTTCGGAGGTGATTCCGGCGGCATTTCCCCCTCCGATCTTCTCCGGCGGCAGCCTTCTGTCTCCTGTTTCGTGGGTTTTGTGTTTCTCCGCCGCCTCCTTCCGAAAGCCGTCGGGGAACTATTTTTATAGTCGTTTTTAGGTCAAGACGGAGGCTCGGGAAAAAAGATCGACGACAACGGAGCTTCGAGGCCCCAGATGGTGGGTCCCACGCAGCCAGGGAATCTGGCCGCGTGGGCCATCCTCTTCTGGCCCTCGGGCCTCCGTTTGTTCGCTTCCTTCGCTCCCACGCTTTGTTCCTTCCAAAAACTGATCCCCGTAAATTATTAGGTCATTTGGACGTCGTTTGGGTCCCTGAAACATCAAAATATAGAAAATAGGGTTTTCTGCCTGTGCAGGGTTAATTCCAGAAAAATAGAGAAACTATGAAATATTCTCAAAATCAATATAAAACAATGATATAACCCTTATATGATGCAAATATGATTGAAATATAAGTAATATAATGCAAAGTTCATGTATGCATTTTACATGCATCAATATGGTAGCAAATCTCGAGTCATTAATGGGTGCAAATAAAGAAACAAATTAACATGGATATGAACTCTTGCTGATTTGGTCACATATAGGAAAGTAGTGCAGAGAGAGAGAGAGAGGAAGTTGTTGACCTCCGAATCAACTCCGTTTTGTTCCATCTCTTTTAAAGTTACTATTGGACGCAAGTCACGCAAACGAGTATAAACGTGCAATTAATCAACATCACACAAAACAAGTAAACACACACTCGATTTTTAGACATTTCAGATTTGAAAAAATATGTACGCTATGTGCAAGAACTATACCCAGGAGAGTGCATGCACAGAGAAAGCGGTTGAATTCAGGTTGAACCCTATTTGCATTCATCTCTTTCAAAGTTATACCGGAGGCAAGCCATGCAAAACAAGTGTGATTAATCATGCAACTTTTAAACATCACATAGAAACAAGTTAGTAACACTTGATTTCTTGTCACTTTAGATTAATCATTTCATCATGAAACTGGTCTCCGTATAACATTTGGGTTGCATGGGGAGCAATATTTGAGTGGCTAACCTCTCGGAAGGTTTTCTCACATTGTGAGGACAAATTACGCTATAAAAGATAAGTGTTAGTTTGTGTCCAGCCCAGAGTGGTTGGGGTGTTACATGCTCTTCGTATGATGTGGCATGTCAATTAGGGCATCTTCAACGGGACGACCAATTTCGAACATAAAATGTGTCCTTTTGGGTCGTCTCGCGGATATGCAACCATCTTGATCCGCCGATGCACCCAACGGAGAGATTCATTTGGAGATAAATTTGTCTATTTTTATCTTTTCTAATCTCTACAGGAAATTTGACGGGCAATCTAAAGAGATTCACTCATAAAATTTTCTACGACTATTATCCACATGTGCCATGGGCTATGCCCACTGAAAATTCAGTGGATTGGCACCTCAAGAAATTCAGTGGCGGAGGTAGCCTCCTTCCAACGCTTCAGTTTCTCCGAGTTCAGTTGACCCCGCGTTGGCCCTCTTCATGGAGGGGGACGCGATATCGTTGACGATCCTGGAGTAGGAGGCCCTATTGCTGGAGCAAGAGGAGGACTTATAGCTTGATCCCCGTGGGGCAGCACCGGCGCTCACGTGGTTGCGGGGAACTCCACCCCCCTCCCGCTAGAGGAAGATGAGTTGGGAACTCCACCTCGCGCGGTCGGCGCGGACGACGTGTACTAGCAAATCTTGGTTCTAGGGTTTGAATTTTTATTTTGATGTCTACTTTTACTTTTATGTTCTATGTAAAATATTTCAACTTGAAATTATTTATATAAAATATTCAAATGGTGAAAATGAAGAAGAGAAAAACATGGACGTAACGAACGAGTTGTCCCCTTGGGTGCGATGGGCAGAAAAGGATGAACGAGGTGTCGGGTGTTTGTCCGCTAGCCACCTAGAACAAAACACACACATTTTGTATCCGTATGGGTCGGCCTATTCGCGTTGCCTTTACTCTTGTCATTTGAGATCCAAAACAATATGTACAAACAAATAGTTCCAAGTACATGTACATCATACATGAACTATTCCAACATGTTCAAACTATTTCAAAATAATCATCAGACAAGCTGAATTCCAGAACCAGCACACAAGGTAACAAGGGATGGTGGAGTGGAGGACAATCAATCAAACTAACAAAAACCAGCCATGACAGGCGCCTCTTAAAAAATTAAAAACAGAAAAGAAAAGGCTACCTCCACAGTCCACACCTATCCATCCAGGAAGAAAAAGGTCCCATCTAGATTAATTATGGCTGTAGTTTTGCCGTGCAGGCCGAAATAATTTCCTCCTGTTTGCCACCAGCTTTTGCTCAACCTGTTGTTTCCCATCCGCAATATTTATTTCCATATTATTTTTAAGATTCTTATTTGGGAAAAGAAAACAATATTGGCCACTTCCTGCGGGTAAGCTGTCCCCGTGTGGTTCCCCATGTCCTGCCTATTTAAGGGCTCTCGTCCCCTCCATTCATTTCCTTCTTCTCCGTGGCAAACACCCATACGGCTCGTCTCATAATCTTGAGATTTTCCTTTCCTTTTGTTTTATTTTTCTTTCTTGGTAGGAGTAACAATAGTTTTGGTTCTCTCTCCCTGTATCCAAGGAGAGAAATCAATCCTGAGGCAAAGCTTCAGGTAAAACATCATCGTCTGTCTCTATTTATCTCTCTTCAATTTCCATGTTCTTATGAGGATTTGTGTTGTGTTGTCTGGGAAAGATGTGATGGTTGTTCTTGCATGTAGAAATATATGCTGTTTTTAATCATAGGTTGTCTCCGATCTTGAGAAATAGCGTCGTTTTCTTGCAAAAAGAGAATAAGTTAATGTTTTAGTGACAAATCTTCTCAAAGCTTCAGCTCGTCTTGATTTATTTGTGTGTGTGGAAAACACTTCCATGCCACAAATATGTAGAAAGATGCGATTTTTCTGAGATTAGTTTGCAAAGATCTTTCCGAGACATGCTTCTGCACAAATCTGAGTGAAGATTGTTTTTCTCGAAGTGTGACTGAGCAATTTCTTGGCTGTTTTTGTTCTTGTAGGATCTGTAAATTTCCCGGATCTAATCAACTAACCAAAAAAACGAAAAAACCATGGGCCACTTCGCCGCCGCCATGAAGAGCCCTGTCCCGGTCGCCGCCGCCGCCGCCACCGACGCGAAGAGCCCACTCTTCTGCCCCAAGCCGCGGCGCCCGGTCGCGCCTCTCCGGTGCCACCAGAGCGGCCACACCGACGCCGGCATGGATCTGCTCGACCTCCTCCTGTCAAAGGTGAGATTTTTAGGCCGCCTCCCTCGAGATCCATTAGTTTCTCCAACGGGTCGCTGATGTTTCTTCTCCGGTTCTTGCAGGGCGAGGAGAGCAGTCTTTCGGCAGCGTCCCCGCAGCCACCGCTGTTCTGCGGCTCGCCCCCACGGCGGGCCTCGAATCCGGTAGTCCACGACAGCCGGTTCGGCATGGACTGCCCGGCCAGTCCCATGCCGTGGTGGCCGGTGCTGTCACCAGACACACCTGCACCGGTGCTGGTCCGTCCTACCCCACGCCCGGTGCCGGTGGTGGTTTGTCCTACACCACGTCCGGCGCCTACACCGATGTCGCCGCGCTCTGGGGCAGGGTGCGCTCGCGTGTTCCAGCCAGCCATCCGCGTCGAGGGTTTTGACTGCCTCGACGGCGGCCGTAGCGGCCGCAGCCATGGCATCACCGCCATGGTCTAGATGCACATAAAACATCGAATAACCAGGAAATCTTTCTCCCCTCTAAATAGTGCAAAAGCTTTGAGGGGAGAGAGATGAGAGCGAGGAGATGAGAGCGAGTCAAGTCCTAAATTTTAACCCCTAAAAAACTATATAATCCATCCAAATCCTATCCCATCCCATAAGTTTAATGAGTTTAGGTCATTTTACCACAAATCTTTTTGTATGTAAATAAATTTCAGGTTTCAGGTCCAGGTGCCCTTCATGTAAATTTGGGAGCTCTAGTTCGGGTAAAACAGGGTAGAAATTTAGAGGGAGGATCAGAGGGAGAAAGGGCACAAAAAAACACGAAAGTTTAGCCCTCCTTTGCCTTCCTTTGGGATTAGCCATTCAATTATGTTTGAGGGAGGGAGGGGAGGGTTGGGGATTAGTTAGGTACCTGTCCTAGTTCATCTTTTATTTTTGGTTTATGATGGAAATGTTTTTTGTCCATGCAACCAAGAAGAAATCCCAAGGCCAAGGCCATAGAGATGTGTACAAAAGAGTGGCTACAAGAAGAGAAAGCAGCAGCTAGGTGTTTATGTCAGAGTCAATGAGTGAGTTGTGTGAGAAAGAAAGATCCATTTCCATGGTGTATTTGTGATATCTTTCTCTTTGTAATTGTAATATATCGTTCGATTCTCAATGAAGCAAAATATGTATGATATCTCTTGCCATGATTATCATCCAGCCTGCTGTTTTTCTTTGGACTTCAATTTCTCATCTCAATCTCTTGGTGGTTGAACTGTTGCACATCACAGAACATGGTTTCCATGTGCTCAAGCAACTTGCACAAGATGATAAGGATGGTGAGCTGTACTACCACTGAAGAGCCTCCATGAGTGGCTAATAATAAATCTGAAGCCGACTCATGGAGATTGTGAGCCAAGTCAATTACTCCCATGTTTTTCTTTTACTGTCCTTTTCTTTGAGACGTACTGGTGTACTACCGGTACCGGTGAATCTCTTGGGTCGAAACCTCTGGATTTTCCTGCGTCAGCCAATCAATCAAAATTGGTGACATAAGATGCTCTGCAAACAGACTGCAACGGTGAAAAAGTAAAAAAAGATAAGCAGCACATGTTTTCACCTGTTCTGTGCAAGTCAAATTCCTCACACATGCTTTGTGGCTTGCCCCTGCCGGCCGGCCAGAAGGTGAGGTGAGATGCATCCAGTGATCTCACCTCAAAAGGAGTGAGGCTGAGAGGGACATGGAAAAGGAGAGGGAAGAAAGATGCAAGCAACGGCATGTTGGCATGGCGTGGCAACTTGAGTGTGCATGCACCCACTCGAGGACAGATTCAAACGCAGGATTTTAGTTGAAGTAAAGTAACCTTTGTTTGGATCTTAGGCTAGGCTAGGGCCGTGTCTTTTAAAAATGGGAGCAGGAGAAGATGCTGCGGCACTATGTTGTGTTCGTGTCACAGCTCGATCAAGAAATTAAATTAAACACCATTTCAAGAAATTAACTATTATTGGATGGGAGAGGGTGCTCATGATACTCCTAACCTAAAAAGTCGAATTGACTTCCTTCCACCGGGGTCGGCTTATCGTTGGCGCTTGGGCGACACCGAAGAGTCTAAACCCTAGTCGTTGCGGCACCCCCTTCTCTGTCTTCTTTCCTAAGCATGCAGTTAGACTAGTCGCAATGGGGAGTATCATATACTAGTATCATGCATATGATACTAGTCTATGTTACTACGTCCACAATGGGTAGTAACATATTTGTGGTATCATACAATACTACATTTATTAGGTTGTAGACTCATTTTGCATTGGAATCCGTTATGTTACGGTATCTACCTATGATACTACTATCACCTCTCTCATCATTAATTACAGTGCCACGTCAGCTTTTTACCAACATGACATGCATGATACTACCTAAAAACTCCCATTGTGGCTAGTCTTAGGCGAAGCTCGCCCCGCTGATGATGTAGATGGGGTCTCTCTCTCATGACCCGTCCCGTCGTCGCTAGGGTCATCAAACAAGGCGATTGGTGGTGGTACTCGATGGCGCAAAATCGTGTGGTGGCGACACATGGAGGGCGAGCGATGGAGGTGCGGAGCACTCACAGTGGAGGCTGCTGCGCATGGTAAAGTTTTTGTACCCATGGTCACGCATGGCAAACGGGTCCGATTTAACATGCCGCGACTTCAGGGTGCAGTTACGGCACGTGGAGCTCCATCACAGGCGTGCTGCATGGATACATCAGATACATCGACAATTAATATGGATTGGAGAAAGTATAGATTTCTTTGTTTCTCGAGCTATGTGCCAAGTTAGTCATTTTTTGTCAAAATAAACACATGCTCTATATGTGTGCTGATTATTTTCGCTCGAGAATTCTCGGAAAGTGTTATGTGCTCCCAAACTCCAGTGCTCCCTCCATTTAAAAAAAATCGAAAATTATATTTTGAGTTTCAAAAATTCTGAACAAAATCAAGGGTGTAGTCAATGGTGTATCCCATAAACGTGCAAAATTCCAGTTTGAAATACTTTATATTATGTGCTATAGAAAAATAACAAAATCTGGTAAAACTAAGAGATTTGAAAATAGGCATATTTAGATCCATAATTTGTCATTTTTGTATAGCTCAAAACACAAAATATTTGGAGTTGATATTTTACACGTTCGTGGAATATACTATTGGATACACCAGGTGATTTTTTCACAATGGTTTGAATCTCATAAATATGATTTTTGAATTTTTAAAATTGGAGAGATCATTGGTGCTCGGGGGCAAAAGTCTGTACTAATAGAGAATTCTAGACAACTAGGATATGGTGATTTTTGTGGTATAGAGTGCCAGGAGCACATGGTACGTTTCTCTATTAGATAGACACATAAGCATGGCACGCTGTTTTCATGACTAATATCTGAAAGTAGAAGAAATGGAAGCTCGATTTTACACTTGTCTATCATTGCTAATATCCGGTTTTCATTGCCAACTCCATCCTGAGACAACATACGCTGCCTTGCTGGTTAGCAAGTGGTTTTGGTCAGTAGACCATCACAGTCACCGGTTCCAGCTGACATGGCAGCGCAATCATCGTCGCGAGAAGGAAATAATTCTAATGCATACGGTAGGACTCGCCTATCAATCAGCGTGATTGCATCTCATTTTCAGCACTAATTCCCATCGAACTATAGGTCTAGTATCACAAAAAAAAATTAAATATAAAAAAGAAACAGCATTTTGTTTGTGCATTTCGTTTCCTTTTTATCTCTGAAAAGTTTGACGGTCATATCGCATGATGGGCACAGTACTTGGTGGTGGTTGACACGTAGTACTAGTAGAGGTACCGAGTACCACAGCTCGAAAGCGACGGTGACAGGTGGGCCCGGCGTGTGACTAGATCACATCTCACCGCGTGACAGGTGGGCTCTGTGTGCGTGGGCGCAGGATAAACAAAGCTTTGTTTGGACGGCAGTCGAGCAGGCCAAAAGGATTCTCCAAGGAGTATTTTAGGGACTCGACATGTCCTTTGTTTTTTCTGGAGATATTTACACGTGTATCCTGGTAAAATCGGACACGGTGTTTCCGATCGTATATGTGTAGATGTATCCGTTATGTAAAATATTTTTAAAATGTCAAAAATTCAAATAAAAATTTCAGATATACACCCGCATATTAATGTCTGCATAAAAGTTTCGTTAAAAATGACATTTTTTTATGTCCTGGGTAAAAAAGACAAATAATTGTTTCGTCAAAATTTATTTTAAACCACCGGAATTTGTCTTTTACACAGGCCACAACATTTCACGAAATAATTTTTTCATATGAACACCCGAAATTTTTGTTTGAATTTTTTTAACATTTTGAAATGCGTTAAAAATGCATTTTGCACAACAGGTTCATCTGCACCCGTGAGGCAAAACATCATGTCCGTCTTATATCTATTTATTATATAATTATTTTAAAGACATTCCCGCCGTAACGCGCCGATATGTTTCTAGTTTAGTCCATCTCTGATCCACCTATCTCCTTGAACTAGAAGTCAAGAATATGATAAATATAGGATTATAATGTCATATGCAATTTTATGGTTTTTGATGGCTGGCAAAGAAAAACAAATTGATATTTCCAAGATGTCATAATCAATGCCTTTTTTAGTATGAAATGTAACGCTGAAGAATTGTCTAGAGAAGTTTGCGCGGATTGCATTCTTACAAATCGAACACACGCAGGAAAATTAAAGGATCGCAACTCTCTGAGATGTTGAATCGGCAAGGCCCTTAATGTTTATCCTTTGTTTATAGTAATTTTTACTATCGCTAATTCCTCTTTGATCTAAAGGATCTCTGCATAAACTTTGGATGATTCGAACCCTCATATTATTTTTGGTATGAAATGTCCCGCTGAAGAATTGTCGGGAGAAATTCCGTGCGGATTAAAATCTTATGAATTGAACACACGACATATTTTTTGTAAGGATAGCAATCCTCTGAGATCCTTTGAAATCTCGTCGAATCAACAAGGCCATTAATCGTTATCCTTGTTTATAGTTTACTATCTACAATGCCTCTTTGATTTAAGAACCTTCATGTAAATTCTTGATGATTGGAACCCTCAGAATTATTCTCTATGAGGTTTTGGTTAATTTGTCCATCAAACGTCATATATTATTTCTATGGAATTCTTTGAACTACATTTCATAGAAGATTTTTGTCCACTCAAACTACTTTACAATAATGCTTTGTTTTCCATGTGATGCAGTCATACAAACATTGATACAGATGGAATCCTATTGACACGAGGTTGACATGGCACTACAACCTTGTGTTTTTTTACTCCTATGTTGTCTGAAATCCTATAAATATTCTTAAACTAATTACACTGTTTGTTAGGAACAAATAAGTTGCATGCAATGGCCTACAGAATTTGACTTTTTCTCATAGTGTGTGTTCGGGTATTGTTGTTCTTTTCTAAATTATAGGTCTCAAACAGAACATCGACGCTACAGATGTCTATGCTCAGTTTATGGTTGCTGAACCGTGCTATTTTATAATCTTTATTCAAAATTAACCACAAAAGTAGGCAAAAGGGGGTAAAATACACTAAAATAGTCAAAAACGGGTGAAACAAACAGGATCATAGGATCATGATAATCCACCGCAACGCCAAAGCATATATATATAACAGCTGCTTTACTATGTTCCAACGGAAATACTAGGATCATCGCCCTTTACACAAAAAAGGAACCACTGAAACTTCAGAATAATACTGCCATCTTGACTGAAATCTGAAACACTCATTCAGGAAACAATAAGGTACCGAACACACAGAAATATGTTACGGAACACATCAACATGACTGCTGTTTATTCATCGCAACACTAACAGGACTGCTGTAATACTATGGTTTGTAGCACCGCATTGTATTCTTGTTTTCCTAACTTCGACCCTTTACTGGTTTGAAATTATGGTGAGCTAGAAAATGGCTTTCCCGAAAGTTGAAGCCAGAAACCGTGTCGAATCTTGCGCCTGTGACGGTCAGACACTGCTGAAGATCCTGGCATGCTTCAAGGAGACCGACATTTGTTAAAGAACCATACATCAATCTATGAAATTTCTGTGAACTACATTTGGATCCTCTACTGGTTTTTTCCTATGGATTTCTTTGAACTCATTTCAAAGAAGTTTTCTCATCCACTCAAACTACTTGGAAATAATACTTTATTTTTCCTATGATGCAATCACACAAACGTTAATACAGATAAAATCCTATAGACGCGAGTTTTTTTGGTTGGTTTGAGATAGCTTATCACGTGTGCCACGGGATCTATAGACACGAGGTTGACATGATACTGCAATCTTGTGTTTCTCTTACTTCTATCTTCTCTACTAATCAGATTTTTTAAGCAATTGCACGGTTTGGTAGGAACGAAGGTATGGCAATGGTTTGTAGAATATGACTCTTCTCATACCCATAGTGTGTGTTAGGGTATTATTTTTCTTTTCCAAATAATTATGTCACAATAAGAACACGGATGCTAGAGTTATCTATGCTCAGTTTGTTGTTGCTAAACTGTGCCCATTTAGTAACCTGTTATTGAAAATTAACCACAAAAGTAGGAAAAAAATGGGTAAAAAACGCTGCAAAAAAGGATGGAACAAAGGATCATAGGACCATCATAATCCACTGCAATGCCAAAGCATATATAACAGCTGATTTACCATGTTTCCAATTGAAATAGAATCATCGCCCTTTACCCAAAAAAGGGATCACTGAAACTTCAGGCTGATACTACAATCTTGACTGAAATCTGAATCACTCGTTCAGTATAAGCAAAAAGGTAACTGAAAAAATTACAGAACACATCAACAGGACTGCTGTTTATTCATTGTAACACTAACAGGATTGCTGTGAATCCCTCGAAAAAAAACAGGATTGCTGTAATACTATGGTTTGTACAATGGCATTCCGACAAACCGTATATAAACAAAGCATCACACTGTATTGTTCTTTTCCTAATTTGGATCTTTTACTGGTTTGAAACTACAGTGAGCTAGATATGGCTTTTCCTGAAACTGAAGCCAGGAACCATGTCGAATCTTCTTCCCCCAGCGACAGTCGTCAGGGCACGCACTGGCATGCTTCGAGGAGACCCACATTCGTTAAGTGCCATTCCTCCTTGATCTATAACAATTTTGCTAGTCTCAACTTTGCTGTGGTGCTTGTCACAGTTACTATGTCATTAGCTATACTTCACGGCGTTGCATGTAACCTGTGGGTTTCGGATTTCCTCCTGGCTTTGAATCAACCGTATCTCTAAGCTGCTGGTTGATGGGTCAAATCCTGCTCTTTTATAGTCTTCCACAGTTCTTTTTAGGAGTGCCTGCAGAAGTTTCCGTAAACGTTAAAAATTCTTAAGTAATGTATGCTACATACACATCGCATAGTTATATACTCCTATATAGACAGTATCACAAAGTACTGCAGCCCCAGCAAGCAAAACGGGTCCTAAGCTAATTTGTCATTTACAAGTTAACTTCTGCAAGAGCTTGTACCGAGCTTAGAACATCTCCAACAGCATATGTAATGATACTATTCTTTAAGTGATACCATGATACAAAACATCCATTTCTTAGGGGTCGCAAACATTTAGCTTTTTGATGATGTGGAGAGAATTCAAGGAGGGAAGAAAGCTATGTCTTAAACAAGAAATGTCCTTATTACTAAATATGTAGGAGGATAGGAGATTAGGAGCTAGAAACAAGCAAGTTTGTCCAAGGAGATAGTTGTTTCTTGAAGATAGGGTCAACCAAAATATATCGGTGGCTTGAGGGATTTTAGAAACAAGGTGTAGAAAACATTAGCATGAGGTCCTGTCTGATTAGTTGCCAGCGACAGTCATCTTACTAGAAAGCAAGAACTGTGCCCGACCTATCAGTTTAAATTCATGTCATAGCTCTAATTACATGGTACCAAATTCATGACATTCACAACTCAGAATCAATACAATATTGCTGCTAAGCTCACATAAGACCTAGAAGTCAGATGGTGTTGAATAGCAGCATGATGGCATGAGTGCATGACAGAGATACCTGTAGAGTGGACACTGCCAGTTCTGCTGCCTTCTCGAGGTTATCAGGGTATTTCTATAAACAGCACATGCAAAGCAACCATGTGTTAGAAACGTATAACCAAGATAAGAAAGTTCCACAAGAACAGTAGTAATAAGTTCTCTGGAACATACATTGCTCCATCCTAGTAGAAGAGCAGTTGTCAAATCTCCCGTGCCCTGCAAAACATTTTGGGGGTAGCAGAATAATTATACAGTGACTACCAACTGAAGTATTTGAATGGAGTAATTATACAGTAACATTGACCAATAGTGCAATGCTACAAACACCCAGCTTTGTGGAGCAGCGTATATTAAAGGAACAAGATATTTTTCTCACTCCGTTTCTCACCTCACTCAACAACTGTTGATCCAATTTTCCTCTCACTATTAAAAGATACACACTTACACAAGCACATAAGAAACACCTCGTTCAGATTCTAGTTCTACGACCCACTTTCGAATTAGCCAAAAAAAATTCACTCAGTAATGAGTAATGTCTGAATATTGTTGTTCACTTCACAGCGAAGTCCATTTTAGTTCCATATGTATCATGTATAAATACAGCCTGCCCCCTAAATGAAGTTGGTTATGTTACCACACAAGGGTTTTAACAAGGTGAACACTGTGCCGGAAGCCCAGAACATGAGACATTTGTTTCTCCTATGATTTGGTGCAGTTTGATTGTGTTGCTGGATACGATGTAGGATGACTATTCGATATGATCAAACAAACTATCATAGGAAGATCCTACATGAGTAAAGATATGAGAAATGAAGCAACAATATATATCAGTCCATACTCCATACCAAAATCTAGAGATAAGCTATGCTAATATGTTCCCTATACAAGAACCAACACGTGACGGCAAATTCACAAAAGAAAATTTGGAATTATATCAGTATAAAAAAGGGTTCCACCATTATTAGTGGCACATACCGTGAAATATGCAGGTATCTTGGGTATCTCAATCTTAAATTGTTCGGGCGGTTGTTCCTGAATATAAAGACACAATAAAAATCTTTGAGAGGAGTCTCCCAGCCAAGACACTAAACAATAATAACAGACTGGAGCAGATTCCTTTGAGGCGTCAAGGTTTAAGAAGTTAAAAGCCGTCTGTACTTGGGTTGGGAAAGGAAAATAGTAGGTTGGCAATTTTCCAAGTTTAGTGATTAGTTTCTAAAGCATTTGTTTACTTAATGTTGCATAAATAATAAATTAATTCGAACTCAAGCTAATAAAGAATGTAGATTCGGTTGGTAAATGGGCCAGATAACCTATACCGGCACCCAAAAAAATCACAGCATATCACCTGCAAATCCTAACTGTTACTTCTCTCTAACTTGTGCAATGTTAGTGTGACAATAATATAACACTGAAGTACATCTAGAGTAGACGTGATTATGAGCAAGTGCACATGTCCTAGATAACAACTTATTCCACATTATTGAATATGAGACATCTTACTTGGATTGGTCAGTAGCCCATAGCCAGCCAAAACCTCCCAGTAGAGCACCAAAGTAGCATAAGAGCCGTACAAAACTACACTTAGAAGTTCGACTATATCTACACAAGTTTTTTTTTCACATAGCCATGAAGGTGCGATTTGCTCCATAATTTGCTTGCGTAATACTGTAATCTTGTCAGTCTCATGAGGGTGTCTAGGTAAGATCAAATGGTCTTACGTCTTTAAAGGTTTTTCGCAATAATTTTTTGACACCACTAAATTTTCTATTCACAACTAGAATATTGCTGGCATGTAGATAAATATTAGTAGATATAGATTTGTCAAAAGTTACCTCTGTTTTTTTGTAACTTCCGATGAGGAGCAGCTTGTCTTCAATAAGTGCACTAGTTATTATCACCTGAGGGATGATAGCAATCAAACACATCCGTTCTTACATTAGTAATTGTAAGTTTGTACTAGCATCCTTTCTTCCAAACATAGAAGCATGGACAAAGATAGTTGACCATAGGATCCAACAGTTATGCTATGTAGCACATTCATGCGTCTATTATTTTATCTATTGATGATCATATAAAGGACAAACCTTCCGAGGTCCAGCACTGTGGAGGATATTGCAAGCTTTCAAGCCATCTTGTTCAGAGGTAATTCTGTAAGTACACATTCAAATAAGAAAGAAAACAAGCCATATGTCATCACCAAAGAGAACTTTTGTCCTATGTAAACGGTGGTTAGCTTACAGAATGCCATCGGAACTATTTCACCTGTAGCCTTTACTTCTTAGGTATCACTAGGTTCTAGGTCTAGCAGTTTCCATTGACTTTTCCAAACCATTGCACACTAAACCACACACTAGCTCATTTGCATTAAATACCAATTGGCAATTGAAGTAGCTACAAAATGGTAACTGAATTAAAAATTGCACTTCTCAGATTAAAATTAGCAGTGACGTGCTTTCATTCTTTTTATCTTGAGGCAATACTATGTGCTAACAAATCGAATTTGGATGGAATCAAATAGTTGGACACGTGTGATGCAACACATGACCATAACAAAATAGCTCTTATTTTCCTTCTTAAAAAATATGAATACCTCAAACCCGTGAGTAGTTCAACTTCAAATTGGTTTGGTGTAAGCATTGAAGCAACTGGGACAACCTAAAGAGCATTTGATTAGAAATGGAATATATTAGGATGAGTAAACAGATAAGACCTGTGCAAAGCATTATGAGCATGAAAATCCTATGGTATAATCTTCACGCCATAGCCCAATTAGGAAAAGGGAACTTAAGTTAATGGGACCAACCTCTGAAAACAAGGTAAGAATTGTGTATATACTCATTTCTGTAGGGGAAAAGGAGATGTAGGCTAAATGTAACTCTTAAGTTTAGGGAGAGATTTTCTTACAAAATTTGTGAGTAATACATGCTGGAGTACAGTTAAATCTTGCATTTTTATGTAACATGATATAAAGACTAAGTAATTTACAGCATTTCATGTACAGGAACAAGATAAATTTAGCAAGTTAAAACAGGCTATGTTACCTTCTGTTGATAGACAGATATTAACTCCTGAGGAACATATAGTTTGCCTTCATCACCCATAACCGGGTCACAAACTGCAGAGTGAACAAGTATTAGCCAATTTGACATAATTCCCCACAAATTTTGCTGCACAAGAAACAACCATACAAATAATATAAGGTGAGAAATGGTTACCAACTTACCATATATAAGATCAGGATTGACAGATCGTAATTTCTCGACGACTTGTAGCACAGTATTTAAAAAGGAAACAGATCCGATATAACCTGAATACCACAAAGAGCATTTTACTTCACATATTTCCGAATAATAATAACATGAAGGAGATAATTAATGGTGAGACTTCACGATGAAATATCAGTGAAGATCAAGCAACTTGCTCTTTCTTTGGCGTGAAGGATAGGAAGTCCCAAACTGAAGAAGTCACAATGGTTATTCACCTGTTAACAAATGTGTATAGTGCAATAAATTATTTTCCTCCAGTCCTTCAATAAGATCCCACAGCTGATCGCCATTGAGAACCTGTCCTCTAAATTTTGGGTATCCTGAGATGATACATAGAAGAAACTATTTAGGCGGGCTAGAGAAATTACACATAAGATGTTGTACACATACCCCTTATGTGTAATTTCTACCTGTATGATTTGAGAACTGTACAGAATTTATCGGGTCCACATCATAACCGAGGAGTTGCAAGGGAAAGACAGCCGATTTGTTCCCAACATACCCCTAAATTAAGAAAGAAAAACAACATGAGCAGAGGACAGATATCAAATCAAAACATAATTCATTCACTACGCTTTGATTCCTAAAACAATGCTTATTTCTTCACACCGTATACAGTCTCCAATCGAACACGAACCTAGGGTCGTCATATAACGACAGTCTTCGATCACACGACTCCGGGGACACTATCTAACATGCGACAATTATGCTGACGGTGTGAAAGCAGCACATCATGCATGCAGGCCTCTTATGAAACTATAGATACCGCAGCCAGGGACACTTGTAAATGCCTAATTAAACACACAACATGTAAAAACCAATTCTTGGCTACGAGATCTTAGAACCCACAAAGCGCTGTCGAACCCAAACTGCATAGTTCGCATAGTCCCACAAGCTTGCATACTGTACACGGTAGATAGAGGAGAGGGGAGTGTCTGTCGGACCTGGACGGTGTGGGACTGGATGCTGAGCACGCGCCCCGTGTCGGACGGCAGTGCTACGGAGAGGATCGGCGGCCGCGCCATCGCCGGATGCACCGCCGCTCCACTCCTCCCCCGGCGCCGCCACCCAGACCCCTCCCTGCGGAATCGCAGCAGCACGAAAGCAAGCAGAAGTGGTCAAACACAGGAAGGAGAAGGCAAATTGTTTTCTTCACTACTCGGATCCTTCTCCATTAGACCAGATTGATTGACTGATCGGCACCGGAATATCTTCCTAGATTTGGAGGCGAACTGCCGGTCTCGTGGGCTAACTACTTTTACGCCATTAATTAATCAATTAGTCAACAAAATAAAGATCGTGTTTTGCGCACCTGGAGGAGCAAGCGGAGGGAGTGGCGGGCGGGGTCCAGCGCCCCCACGGGGCGCGCGGGCGGGGGAGCGGCCGCGCGAGCACGGTGGTCGGCGGAGGAGGCTGCCGGGCGGCGGCGGCGAGCATGCGACGACGGCTGAAGCGGAGAGAGTGCGCGATGCGAGGGAGATAGACAGGTGGACCAGCGGGGACTGTGATGGAATCGTACGGCTGCCGGTCGCAGACATCCTGGTCGTCTATGTGAGAACGGAGGGCTAAGATTACCAGTAAAATATTTTTCGTTTTTCTTTTAGAGGGCAACTTCCAGTGAGCAATAGGGCGATATTTTTCGGATAAAGCGACATATCATATCAATTACACTCAGCCGATGCATCATCATAATGACTAGAGCAAGTTTAGACATGAAAGATGCACACATGAGAAAAAAAAGACCCCGCCGAAGAATAAAGAGAGACTCACAACCAAAAAATCACCACCAACGATTCCAAAAAAGGTTCTCCAAAATCGATGGCTCAAGGAAGGTTACATTGCACAAATACTTCCGTCATCCGGACTAACCAGCATGGTGGGTCAGATCCTGAGATTTCACCACGGAGAAGGTCCAATCTTAAGACAATGTTTTCAACAAGGAGATGACTAGGGAGCCACTATTGCCGAGCACAACCACCGAAAATCAAACCTAGCATTTCACCCAGAACACCGAGACACGGAACCAAGAGCACCGCCAAGAGATAAATCTGCCATTGTCACCATCACTTGGCAAGAACTGCTACAAATGTTGCAAAGTGATGATTGCGAGGTACACATATGTCTTCATCCCATCCTTCTTGATCCTTCTCACCACCAGCACCTAGTGGCGGTATCACTCAACTTGAGCATGGAGAATCTCTAGCCATCGACCTATCTTGATATACCACCAATTCATGCACACAGTTCAAACATGGACATCGCATGCGGTCCGAAACAATGTCCACACAAAACATTCTAAAGAATGTTGAAGCTCAGATCTGCAATTGTAGACATCTTTCCGCCGAGTCCTCAAACACATAAATCAGACACTCACACTGACACGTAGAGGTGGAGCTAGCACACCGGCAGCCAATTAGGACGGCACCAACACGCCTCCGTGACTGCATCTAAATCAGGTTATATGTCGAGTTGATGAGTCCAGCAACATATAGAAGACCAGACCCAACAAATTACACAGCACAAATGGCATCATTGCATCACAACAGCACCTCTACGTAGCCTTTTCTCCATCTTCTTCCTAGAATGCTTCCATGCTTACAAGCCCAACGCTAGCCCCAATCCGGAGGAAGCATCATGTATGTGATCTACCATGGGCCAAGGAAAAATCACCTCGCGCTGGACGCATGGCAGGATCGCAAGCCATTCCCTCAAGCCTGGCCGAAACAGGAAGACAAAGACGATGTCAGGACAAGGATGCCGTTTAGAGGGAGGGGGGGGGGGGGTGTGAATATCCGGTCTAAAATAGTTACGGTTTAAATTTAAATAAATGTGGAATAAAACCATCGTTTGGCATGCATGCGTTAAGCTTGTGATGCTCAAAAAATTACTGTGATACAATCAATCAGTATGGTTGGGATTATCATGTACATCTTGTGATACAATATGTGTACGCACTTTGTTTTGCATTGCACAACAAAGTGAAGGAACATGGAACCAAAACGAAAGCATAAACAAACCAAAAGAATTAAAAGGCTCCAAAGAATCCAAATATGCGCAAATAAGATGAACATAAATATTATGGATTTGCATTGCTTAAAAGTTTCTCAACAAAGATAATAATTTTGAATGGTCATATTAATTCCACTCTCACATAATGATTAAATGAGGTTTGAAAATACAGTCAATTTTTCAAAATATGTTTTGGTTTTTCTTTAGAAATTTCAATAAAACCAATGGTAAAAAATATATTTATTTAGTTAAATTATATTATTATTTAACATTTTAAAAATGATTTTTTTGGAATGTTACAAATAACATCGAGGTACACGACAAAAACATACGTTGTCGTTGTGTGTTTCAATATAAATTATCATGAATTATATTTTGTGAAGTTCATATTGTTTGTATGCATATCTATATCAAAGCCATCTCTAACAACATATATTATTTCCAACACTTTTACATAATAAAACATGTGCAAAGTATATAATCATAAAATCAAAATGGATGCAAGGTATAAATACAATGGAAATTACTTAATATGATAAAAACTTTGTTAGCCATATATGACACCTTGCACTGGATTATAGCGGCCCGTATGATCACCGTGACGTGGCCAATTAATTCTGACTCGCGTATATATGATCCCACCAGTAAGACAAAATTATAGCTGGCAACCAGCTGGCTTCTACGACAATACATACCTACCTTTTTAACCTTCTATTATTGATTCTCAAGAGATCTCCGTATTACGATACAAATTTCGATGTCCATATATTGCGACATTAATAACTTATGGATGTAAAATTTTGTTTCAGCATGCCACCCAAAAGGATCACCGTCAGTCTCTTCGACCACATATCCATGCAGAATTATTATTGATTAGCGGAAAAGATAACTATCAACCATCTATTTACAGCGAAAGCAATTAAACGTCGTAAATTATCCGTTACAGGTTCCGGAAACTTCGTGCTACAAATATACAAAAAAAAATGTTGTTTCCACCTTCGCATGCAAGCGCCTAACGTGTGATGCTTGAAAGATTACCGCGATACAATCTTTCAGTATTGTCGAAGATTTATCATGTATATCTTGTGATACAGAATTACATACTCACTCCGTCCAAAAATAAGTGTCTCAAGTTTGTTCAAAAGTGGAGTTATCTAGACATGAGTTTCATGTCTAGATAACTCCACTTTTGAGCAAACTTGAGACACTTATTTTTGGACGGAGGGAGTATATGTTACGCACATTGTTTTGCATTGCACAACAAAGGAATAGGAAATACAGAAATGAATAGCATAAAAAGAAGACGAAAAACCAAAATAAAACCAACGCAAATGACCCCATTGCCTTCTCCATCCGTCCTTCGTTTCTTGGCCTTCCCTCGATAAATACGTGAATACTTTTTTTTCGCTCTCTCTGTCGCATATTCAACTCCCTTCTCCTCCTGCTCGTCGGCGTCCTCCTCCTCTTCGATCTCTCCTCACATTTCAACGCTCAGGGGAGAGGCGGCGGGTAGGAAGCCCCTGCTTTTGCGCATCCGCAGCATGTGGAGCTAGCCGCGAGGGGAGGACCCACGCCATGCAGAGCGGGCCCGAATCGCCGGCACCGCCGGTAGACACGCCGCTGGCGGCGGCGGCGGTGGCTGAGGTGGAGGCGCTGGAGGAGGCTGACGGGGAGAACGAGAATGAGGATGCGGTGAAGATGGAGGAGGCGGAGCCGGAGAAGCCAGTGAAGCGGGGGCGGGGGCGGCCGCGGCGGCAGCGCGCGCCGGAGGGGAGCGGGGTGGTGATGGTCAAGCGGGACCTTCTCGCGGGCTGCATGAAGTGCCCAATCTGCGAACGCTTGCTCCGCGACGCCACCACTATCTCCGAGTGCCTCCACACATGTGAGTACCCCGACCCGCCCCGCCGCCGCGACCATGAACTCCGGTAGCACCGAAGGTTTCAATCTCGTCGAAGATTTCCGCCGTATTAGAGCATTGCGGGGGCGATTCGACGGGTTCTTGGTTCTGTCGGCTCCGGATTCGGCCGCCGGCGACGTCGGTTTTGGTTGCGTCGAGCTGGCCATTCCGTGATCCGGGGATGCTGTATTGCCATCCCCTACATGGTTCTTGCATTGTTCCTCGTTCTTGCGTTTTTCGAATCCTGGCGTTATACTCGTGTCGCGGGTCCGCCTCTTGATACCGCGTCAATCTCGGGGGGCCTCGTTTCCGCGTGTTCATGCGTTTGGTAATTTCCATGCTTCTAGATTCAATCTGCGGTTCAGTGGATGGATTCACGTAGATTTGTGATCTTTGTGCAACTCTGTCGGCTGATTTCGCGCCTGTAATCTTGTTTAGATAGTTGTTCAGTTCTCTGGTGCTACTATTCATGATGTTGTATGAAGAACTTGCAGTGCTCTGTTCTGAGGTAGCCTCTAGCTCGAGTTCATGATTGCAGGGCCGGCTCTTGAATTTCGGAGGCCCCGGGCGAAATCCATCATTGGGCCCCAAAGAGAGAAAAAAAACTGATTTCATACATAAATAGATAAAATTATTCCACTAAAAAAGATAAAATTATTGTAAAGGCATAAACACCAATAATTCTTCCATTCGCATTGTATATCTTGTTGTTCTCTCTGTTCTAAACAAGCACCATACTACAAGCTATAACGTAAAAAAACAGTTCACAACTTTTCAGACAATATGTTCACAATTAAAGGCAAAGGTTGTTTAAAAAAAAAAACCAGGCGAGTAGGCGACGAGCCGTGTGCGTGATTAGATCGAGAGAATGAAAACGTTCGTGTGTCCTTGCTGCCTGGACCAGGTTGTGCATGCATAGATGGGCCTCTTTATTCCTACTCCACATTCTCTGTTTTCTTTCTAGAATTGCCTTCTACCGTGTACCAACTCTGGGCCCCTAATTTAGTTGGGCCCCGGGCCGTCGCACCTCTCGCACTGGGCTAAAGACGGCCCTGCATGATTGATATTGATACTACAAAAGATTGGAATATGAATTCAGCCTGCATTTGTTTTGTTTACACGTGGGATTCTTGCAATGTTGGCCTGTAATTGGTCGAACAGTACACATAGTTTGTGTGTCTTCAGTCTGTAAATATTTGCAATCTGTAATTACACTGCATCCATAAATCGGTTGGTGTAGCTGTTATTGTCATGTGTGCCCTTGAGATATTGTGATTATGGTAGGAATGAAATGGGCATTTCTAGGCAGATGATTTAATCTTTAATCCCAATTCTAATATGCTGCATGAACCTGATCTCTCGCATAGTCGGGTCCATTGCTGCACAGTTTCCTTCTACTTGATTGTGGTTCGGGTGTGATACTGTGATCATCACTTGGGCTCTGTCTCCTTATTCTGACATCTCTTATGGTTACTCACCCTTTTTTTTTGCCAATTGTAGCTTTGTCCTCAAATAAGCTTCTTCCAAAGACACTCCTTTTAAATATATTTCTGGCAGTTACTTTTTATGGCATTTTCGTAATTGGGGGGGGGGGGGGGGGGGGGGGGATGAAATAGGTGGTTTTGACCTGCTGCACACCTATCTTCTTAGTTTGTTTATTGTTCATTTTATTTTCTTGCTTGAGACTGGCATGTATTCATGTCAAGTAAATTACAGTTCCAGTTAGTTCATGGAATTATTGTCTCCACTTATACTGAATTATTTGTTCTGCTAAAAACATGCTTATCTTGTTTGCTTTGCTTAAATCTGCAGGGTAAAAGAAAAATTTAGTAATGTTTCAAGATAATAGTGTTTCTTCTTTGTTGATGTGATTTTTTAGTATGAAAACATCGTTGATGTGATTTATTGTCGATTGAGCTCCTTTGTTTAATTGCAGTAGTTCTTGGGGATTTTATGCTATATGGCCGCCGCAGTCAGGTTTTCATGCATTTGCATGCATGATTTTCTGTCCATGATGTACACACACTTTAGAGCATTCTTTGTGTTTCCATAGAAAGGAATATTCATGCTGCAGTTTCTTTAGTTACCCCTTTTAAATAAGTGTATTTCCTTGTGCCAGTCTTTTTATGCTATGAGATCCACACATCTTGAGTACTCACTAATTATGAACTTCTTTCTTGGCATTATGCAGTTTGTAGAAAGTGTATCTATAAGAAGCTTAATGATGAGGAGTTAGACTACTGTCCAGTATGTAGAATTGATCTTGGCTGCGCTCCAATTGAGAAGCTCAGGTATTCACGACCTTGTTCTTTTGTGGGAAAGAGGAGATTTACATGTTTATTCTACTACAGACTGTTTCCTTTGCCAAATCTTCTTATACGTTTCTTTACTGCCAAAATACATGTTTATGTGTTTTATTTCTTTTACTGTTAGCATATATTTTCATTAGATAATGTCTGACTCAAACTTGGAGCTTAAATCATCATAGCGGATACTTGCATTGAACTACAGATTTAATGTATAACAGTAGAAGCATACAAAAACAGGAAATCTGCCATACAAAGGGCTTATCCAGCTTGCTGAACAAGCTGGAATTTATAGCTATGCTACTCCTGTGTAATATGAGCATCCTTCTCAGATTGTTACACACCAGTGAACAAGTAAAGCCATGGCTATCTTAAATGCAGTAAGAAATATACTTCTCTCTCAGAAACCTACCACGGCTATGGATTGTGGAACAGAATATTCCACTTAAGTCTGATTTTTTCCCCATACGACCCCTGA
>CAMZMU010000010.1:15058817-15161730 GCA_947311845.1 Poa pratensis
CACAACTCAGAATCAATACAATATTGCTGCTAAGCTCACATAAGACCTAGAAGTCAGATGGTGTTGAATAGCAGCATGATGGCATGAGTGCATGACAGAGATACCTGTAGAGTGGACACTGCCAGTTCTGCTGCCTTCTCGAGGTTATCAGGGTATTTCTATAAACAGCACATGCAAAGCAACCATGTGTTAGAAACGTATAACCAAGATAAGAAAGTTCCACAAGAACAGTAGTAATAAGTTCTCTGGAACATACATTGCTCCATCCTAGTAGAAGAGCAGTTGTCAAATCTCCCGTGCCCTGCAAAACATTTTGGGGGTAGCAGAATAATTATACAGTGACTACCAACTGAAGTATTTGAATGGAGTAATTATACAGTAACATTGACCAATAGTGCAATGCTACAAACACCCAGCTTTGTGGAGCAGCGTATATTAAGGAACACAGATATTTTTCTCACTCCGTTTCTCACCTCACTCAACAACTGTTGATCCAATTTTCCTCTCACTATTAAAAGATACACACTTACACAAGCACATAAGAAACACCTCGTTCAGATTCTAGTTCTATGACCCACTTTCGAATTAGCCAAAAAAAAATTCACTCAGTAATGAGTAATGTCTGAATATTGTTGTTCACTTCACAGCGAAGTCCATTTTAGTTCCATATGTATCATGTATAAATACAGCCTGCCCCCTAAATGAAGTTGGTTATGTTACCACACAAGGGTTTTAACAAGGTGAACACTGTGCCGGAAGCCCAGAACATGAGACATTTGTTTCTCCTATGATTTGGTGCAGTTTGATTGTGTTGCTGGATACGATGTAGGATGACTTCGATATGATCAAACAAACTATCATAGGAAGATCCTACATGAGTAAAGATATGAGAAATGAAGCAACAATATATATCAGTCCATACTCCATACCAAAATCTAGAGATAAGCTATGCTAATATGTTCCCTATACAAGAACCAACACGTGACGGCAAATTCACAAAAGAAAATTTGGAATTAAATCAGTATAAAAAAGGGTTCCACCATTATTAGTGGCACATACCGTGAAATATGCAGGTATCTTGGGTATCTCAATCTTAAATTGTTCGGGCGGTTGTTCCTGAATATAAAGACACAATAAAAATCTTTGAGAGGAGTCTCCCAGCCAAGACACTAAACAATAATAACAGACTGGAGCAGATTCCTTTGAGGCGTCAAGGTTTAAGAAGTTAAAAGCCATCTGTACTTGGGTTGGGAAAGGAAAATAGTAGGTTGGCAATTTTCCAAGTTTAGTGATTAGTTTCTAAAGCATTTGTTTACTTAATGTTGCATAAATAATAAATTAATTCGAACTCAAGCTAATAAAAGAATGTAGATTCGGTTGGTAAATGGGCCAGATAACCTATACCGGCACCCAAAAAAATCACAGCATATCACCTGCAAATCCTAACTGTTACTTCTCTCTAACTTGTGCAATGTTAGTGTGACAATAATATAACACTGAAGTACATCTAGAGTAGACGTGATTATGAGCAAGTGCACATGTCCTAGATAACAACTTATTCCACATTATTGAATATGAGACATCTTACTTGGATTGGTCAGTAGCCCATAGCCAGCCAAAACCTCCCAGTAGAGCACCAAAGTAGCATAAGAGCCGTACAAAACTACACTTAGAAGTTCGACTATATCTACACAAGTTTTTTTTTCACATAGCCATGAAGGTGCGATTTGCTCCATAATTTGCTTGCGTAATACTGTAATCTTGTCAGTCTCATGAGGGTGTCTAGGTAAGATCAAATGGTCTTACGTCTTTAAAGGTTTTTCGCAATAATTTTTTGACACCACTAAATTTTCTATTCACAACTAGAATATTGCTGCTGTAGATAAATATTAGTAGATATAGATTTGTCAAAAGTTACCTCTGTTTTTTTGTAACTTCCGATGAGGAGCAGCTTGTCTTCAATAAGTGCACTAGTTATTATCACCTGAGGGATGATAGCAATCAAACACATCCGTTCTTACATTAGTAATTGTAAGTTTGTACTAGCATCCTTTCTTCCAAACATAGAAGCATGGACAAAGATAGTTGACCATAGGATCCAACAGTTATGCTATGTAGCACATTCATGCGTCTATTATTTTATATATTGATGATCATATAAAGGACAAACCTTCCGAGGTCCAGCACTGTGGAGGATATTGCAAGCTTTCAAGCCATCTTGTTCAGAGGTAATTCTGTAAGTACACATTCAAATAAGAAAGAAAACAAGCCATATGTCATCACCAAAGAGAACTTTTGTCCTATGTAAACGGTGGTTAGCTTACAGAATGCCATCGGAACTATTTCACCTGTAGCCTTTACTTCTTAGGTATCACTAGGTTCTAGGTCTAGCAGTTTCCATTGACTTTTCCAAACCATTGCACACTAAACCACACACTAGCTCATTTGCATTAAATACCAATTGGCAATTGAAGTAGCTACAAAATGGTAACTGAATTAAAAATTGCACTTCTCAGATTAAAATTAGCAGTGACGTGCTTTCATTCTTTTTATCTTGAGGCAATACTATGTGCTAACAAATCGAATTTGGATGGAATCAAATAGTTGGACACGTGTGATGCAACACATGACCATAACAAAATAGCTCTTATTTTCCTTCTTAAAAAATATGAATACCTCAAACCCGTGAGTAGTTCAACTTCAAATTGGTTTGGTGTAAGCATTGAAGCAACTGGGACAACCTAAAGAGCATTTGATTAGAAATGGAATATATTAGGATGAGTAAACAGATGAGACCTGTGCAAAGCATTATGAGCATGAAAATCCTATGGTATAATCTTCACGCCATAGCCCAATTAGGAAAAGGGAACTTAAGTTAATGGGACCAACCTCTGAAAACAAGGTAAGAATTGTGTATATACTCATTTCTGTAGGGGAAAAGGAGATGTAGGCTAAATGTAACTCTTAAGTTTAGGGAGAGATTTTCTTACAAAATTTGTGATAATACATGCTGGAGTACAGTTAAATCTTGCATTTTTTATGTAACATGATATAAAGACAAGTAATTTACAGCATTTCATGTACAGGAACAAGATAAATTTAGCAAGTTAAAACAGGCTATGTTACCTTCTGTTGATAGACAGATATTAACTCCTGAGGAACATATAGTTTGCCTTCATCACCCATAACCGGGTCACAAACTGCAGAGTGAACAAGTATTAGCCAATTTGACATAATTCCCCACAAATTTTGCTGCACAAGAAACAACCATACAAATAATATAAGGTGAGAAATGGTTACCAACTTACCATATATAAGATCAGGATTGACAGATCGTAATTTCTCGACGACTTGTAGCACAGTATTTAAAAAGGAAACAGATCCGATATAACCTGAATACCACAAAGAGCATTTTACTTCACATATTTCCGAATAATAATAACATGAAGGAGATAATTAATGGTGAGACTTCACGATGAAATATCAGTGAAGATCAAGCAACTTGCTCTTTCTTTGGCGTGAAGGATAGGAAGTCCCAAACTGAAGAAGTCACAATGGTTATTCACCTGTTAACAAATGTGTATAGTGCAATAAATTATTTTCCTCCAGTCCTTCAATAAGATCCCACAGCTGATCGCCATTGAGAACCTGTCCTCTAAATTTTGGGTATCCTGAGATGATACATAGAAGAAACTATTTAGGCGGGCTAGAGAAATTACACATAAGATGTTGTACACATACCCCTTATGTGTAATTTCTACCTGTATGATTTGAGAACTGTACAGAATTTATCGGGTCACATCATAACCGAGGAGTTGCAAGGGAAAGACAGCCGATTTGTTCCCAACATACCCCTAAATTAAGAAAGAAAAACAACATGAGCAGAGGACAGATATCAAATCAAAACATAATTCATTCACTACGCTTTGATTCCTAAAACAATGCTTATTTCTTCACACCGTATACAGTCTCCAATCGAACACGAACCTAGGGTCGTCATATAACGACAGTCTTCGATCACACGACTCCGGGGACACTATCTAACATGCGACAATTATGCTGACGGTGTGAAAGCAGCACATCATGCATGCAGGCCTCTTATGAAACTATAGATACCGCAGCCAGGGACACTTGTAAATGCCTAATTAAACACACAACATGTAAAAACCAATTCTTGGCTACGAGATCTTAGAACCCACAAAGCGCTGTCGAACCCAAACTGCATAGTTCGCATAGTCCCACAAGCTTGCATACTGTACACGGTAGATAGAGGAGAGGGGAGTGTCTGTCGGACCTGGACGGTGTGGGACTGGATGCTGAGCACGCGCCCCGTGTCGGACGGCAGTGCTACGGAGAGGATCGGCGGCCGCGCCATCGCCGGATGCACCGCCGCTCCACTCCTCCCCGGCGCCGCCACCCAGACCCCTCCCTGCGGAATCGCAGCAGCACGAAAGCAAGCAGAAGTGGTCAAACACAGGAAGGAGAAGGCAAATTGTTTTCTTCACTACTCGGATCCTTCTCCATTAGACCAGATTGATTGACTGATCGGCACCGGAATATCTTCCTAGATTTGGAGGCGAACTGCCGGTCTCGTGGGCTAACTACTTTTACGCCATTAATTAATCAATTAGTCAACAAAATAAAGATCGTGTTTTGCGCACCTGGAGGAGCAAGCGGAGGGAGTGGCGGGCGGGGTCCAGCGCCCCCACGGGGCGCGCGGGGGGGGAGCGGCCGCGCGAGCACGGTGGTCGGCGGAGGAGGCTGCCGGGCGGCGGGCGGCGAGCATGCGACGACGGCTGAAGCGGAGAGAGTGCGCGATGCGAGGGAGATAGACAGGTGGACCAGCGGGGACTGTGATGGAATCGTACGGCTGCCGGTCGCAGACATCCTGGTCGTCTATGTGAGAACGGAGGGCTAAGATTACCGTAAAATATTTTTCGTTTTTCTTTTAGAGGGCAACTTCCAGTGAGCAATAGGGCGATATTTTTCGGATAAAGCGACATATCATATCAATTACACTCAGCCGATGCATCATCATAATGACTAGAGCAAGTTTAGACATGAAAGATGCACACATGAGAAAAAAAAGACCCCGCCGAAGAATAAAGAGAGACTCACAACCAAAAAATCACCACCAACGATTCCAAAAAAGGTTCTCCAAAATCGATGGCTCAAGGAAGGTTACATTGCACAAATACTTCCGTCATCCGGACTAACCAGCATGGTGGGTCAGATCCTGAGATTTCACCACGGAGAAGGTCCAATCTTAAGACAATGTTTTCAACAAGGAGATGACTAGGGAGCCACTATTGCCGAGCACAACCACCGAAAATCAAACCTAGCATTTCACCCAGAACACCGAGACACGGAACCAAGAGCACCGCCAAGAGATAAATCTGCCATTGTCACCATCACTTGGCAAGAACTGCTACAAATGTTGCAAAGTGATGATTGCGAGGTACACATATGTCTTCATCCCATCCTTCTTGATCCTTCTCACCACCAGCACCTAGTGGCGGTATCACTCAACTTGAGCATGGAGAATCTCTAGCCATCGACCTATCTTGATATACCACCAATTCATGCACACAGTTCAAACATGGACATCGCATGCGGTCCGAAACAATGTCCACACAAAACATTCTAAAGAATGTTGAAGCTCAGATCTGCAATTGTAGACATCTTTCCGCCGAGTCCTCAAACACATAAATCAGACACTCACACTGACACGTAGAGGTGGAGCTAGCACACCGGCAGCCAATTAGGACGGCACCAACACGCCTCCGTGACTGCATCTAAATCAGGTTATATGTCGAGTTGATGAGTCCAGCAACATATAGAAGACCAGACCCAACAAATTACACAGCACAAATGGCATCATTGCATCACAACAGCACCTCTACGTAGCCTTTTCTCCATCTTCTTCCTAGAATGCTTCCATGCTTACAAGCCCAACGCTAGCCCCAATCCGGAGGAAGCATCATGTATGTGATCTACCATGGGCCAAGGAAAAATCACCTCGCGCTGGACGCATGGCAGGATCGCAAGCCATTCCCTCAAGCCTGGCCGAAACAGGAAGACAAAGACGATGTCAGGACAAGGATGCCGTTTAGAGGGAGGGGGGGGGGGGGTGTGAATATCCGGTCTAAAATAGTTACGGTTTAAATTTAAATAAATGTGGAATAAAACCATCGTTTGGCATGCATGCGTTAAGCTTGTGATGCTCAAAAAATTACTGTGATACAATCAATCAGTATGGTTGGGATTATCATGTACATCTTGTGATACAATATGTGTACGCACTTTGTTTTGCATTGCACAACAAAGTGAAGGAACATGGAACCAAAACGAAAGCATAAACAAACCAAAAGAATTAAAAGGCTCCAAAGAATCCAAATATGCGCAAATAAGATGAACATAAATATTATGGATTTGCATTGCTTAAAAGTTTCTCAACAAAGATAATAATTTTGAATGGTCATATTAATTCCACTCTCACATAATGATTAAATGAGGTTTGAAAATACAGTCAATTTTTCAAAATATGTTTTGGTTTTTCTTTAGAAATTTCAATAAAACCAATGGTAAAAAATATATTTATTTAGTTAAATTATATTATTATTTAACATTTTAAAAAATTTTTTTTGGAATGTTACAAATAACATCGAGGTACACGACAAAAACATACGTTGTCGTTGTGTGTTTCAATATAAATTATCATGAATTATATTTTGTGAAGTTCATATTGTTTGTATGCATATCTATATCAAAGCCATCTCTAACAACATATATTATTTCCAACACTTTTACATAATAAAACATGTGCAAAGTATATAATCATAAAATCAAAATGGATGCAAGGTATAAATACAATGGAAATTACTTAATATGATAAAAACTTTGTTAGCCATATATGACACCTTGCACTGGATTATAGCGGCCCGTATGATCACCGTGACGTGGCCAATTAATTCTGACTCGCGTATATATGATCCCACCAGTAAGACAAAATTATAGCTGGCAACCAGCTGGCTTCTACGACAATACATACCTACCTTTTTAACCTTCTATTATTGATTCTCAAGAGATCTCCGTATTACGATACAAATTTCGATGTCCATATATTGCGACATTAATAACTTATGGATGTAAAATTTTGTTTCAGCATGCCACCCAAAAGGATCACCGTCAGTCTCTTCGACCACATATCCATGCAGAATTATTATTGATTAGCGGAAAAGATAACTATCAACCATCTATTTACAGCGAAAGCAATTAAACGTCGTAAATTATCCGTTACAGGTTCCGGAAACTTCGTGCTACAAAATATACAAAAAAAAATGTTGTTTCCACCTTCGCATGCAAGCGCCTAACGTGTGATGCTTGAAAGATTACCGCGATACAATCTTTCAGTATTGTCGAAGATTTATCATGTATATCTTGTGATACAGAATTACATACTCACTCCGTCCAAAAATAAGTGTCTCAAGTTTGTTCAAAAGTGGAGTTATCTAGACATGAGTTTCATGTCTAGATAACTCCACTTTTGAGCAAACTTGAGACACTTATTTTTGGACGGAGGGAGTATATGTTACGCACATTGTTTTGCATTGCACAACAAAGGAATAGGAAATACAGAAATGAATAGCATAAAAAGAAGACGAAAAACCAAAATAAAACCAACGCAAATGACCCCATTGCCTTCTCCATCCGTCCTTCGTTTCTTGGCCTTCCCTCGATAAATACGTGAATACTTTTTTTTCGCTCTCTCTGTCGCATATTCAACTCCCTTCTCCTCCTGCTCGTCGGCGTCCTCCTCCTCTTCGATCTCTCCTCACATTTCAACGCTCAGGGGAGAGGCGGCGGGTAGGAGGCCCTGCTTTTGCGCATCCGCAGCATGTGGAGCTAGCCGCGAGGGGAGGACCCACGCCATGCAGAGCGGGCCCGAATCGCCGGCACCGCCGGTAGACACGCCGCTGGCGGCGGCGGCGGTGGCTGAGGTGGAGGCGCTGGAGGAGGCTGACGGGGAGAACGAGAATGAGGATGCGGTGAAGATGGAGGAGGCGGAGCCGGAGAAGCCAGTGAAGCGGGGGCGGGGGCGGCCGCGGCGGCAGCGCGCGCCGGAGGGGAGGGGTGGTGGTGATGGTCAAGCGGGACCTTCTCGCGGGCTGCATGAAGTGCCCAATCTGCGAACGCTTGCTCCGCGACGCCACCACTATCTCCGAGTGCCTCCACACATGTGAGTACCCCGACCCGCCCCGCCGCCGCGACCATGAACTCCGGTAGCACCGAAGGTTTCAATCTCGTCGAAGATTTCCGCCGTATTAGAGCATTGCGGGGGCGATTCGACGGGTTCTTGGTTCTGTCGGCTCCGGATTCGGCCGCCGGCGACGTCGGTTTTGGTTGCGTCGAGCTGGCCATTCCGTGATCCGGGGATGCTGTATTGCCATCCCCTACATGGTTCTTGCATTGTTCCTCGTTCTTGCGTTTTTCGAATCCTGGCGTTATACTCGTGTCGCGGGTCCGCCTCTTGATACCGCGTCAATCTCGGGGGGCCTCGTTTCCGCGTGTTCATGCGTTTGGTAATTTCCATGCTTCTAGATTCAATCTGCGGTTCAGTGGATGGATTCACGTAGATTTGTGATCTTTGTGCAACTCTGTCGGCTGATTTCGCGCCTGTAATCTTGTTTAGATAGTTGTTCAGTTCTCTGGTGCTACTATTCATGATGTTGTATGAAGAACTTGCAGTGCTCTGTTCTGAGGTAGCCTCTAGCTCGAGTTCATGATTGCAGGGCCGGCTCTTGAATTTCGGAGGCCCCGGGCGAAATCCATCATTGGGCCCCAAAGAGAGAAAAAAAACTGATTTCATACATAAATAGATAAAATTATTCCACTAAAAAAGATAAAATTATTGTAAAGGCATAAACACCAATAATTCTTCCATTCGCATTGTATATCTTGTTGTTCTCTCTGTTCTAAACAAGCACCATACTACAAGCTATAACGTAAAAAAACAGTTCACAACTTTTCAGACAATATGTTCACAATTAAAGGCAAAGGTTGTTTAAAAAAAAAAACCAGGCGAGTAGGCGACGAGCCGTGTGCGTGATTAGATCGAGAGAATGAAAACGTTCGTGTGTCCTTGCTGCCTGGACCAGGTTGTGCATGCATAGATGGGCCTCTTTATTCCTACTCCACATTCTCTGTTTTCTTTCTAGAATTGCCTTCTACCGTGTACCAACTCTGGGCCCCTAATTTAGTTGGGCCCCGGGCCGTCGCACCTCTCGCACTGGGCTAAAGACGGCCCTGCATGATTGATATTGATACTACAAAAGATTGGAATATGAATTCAGCCTGCATTTGTTTTGTTTACACGTGGGATTCTTGCAATGTTGGCCTGTAATTGGTCGAACAGTACACATAGTTTGTGTGTCTTCAGTCTGTAAATATTTGCAATCTGTAATTACACTGCATCCATAAATCGGTTGGTGTAGCTGTTATTGTCATGTGTGCCCTTGAGATATTGTGATTATGGTAGGAATGAAATGGGCATTTCTAGGCAGATGATTTAATCTTTAATCCCAATTCTAATATGCTGCATGAACCTGATCTCTCGCATAGTCGGGTCCATTGCTGCACAGTTTCCTTCTACTTGATTGTGGTTCGGGTGTGATACTGTGATCATCACTTGGGCTCTGTCTCCTTATTCTGACATCTCTTATGGTTACTCACCCTTTTTTTTGCCAATTGTAGCTTTGTCCTCAAATAAGCTTCTTCCAAAGACACTCCTTTTAAATATATTTCTGGCAGTTACTTTTTATGGCATTTTCGTAATGGGGGGGGGGGGGGGGGGGGGGGAAAATAGGTGGTTTTGACCTGCTGCACACCTATCTTCTTAGTTTGTTTATTGTTCATTTTATTTTTTCTTGCTTTGAGACTGGCATGTATTCATGTCAAGTAAATTACAGTTCCAGTTAGTTCATGGAATTATTGTCTCCACTTATACTGAATTATTTGTTCTGCTAAAAACATGCTTATCTTGTTTGCTTTGCTTAAATCTGCAGGGTAAAAGAAAATTTAGTAATGTTTCAAGATAATAGTGTTTCTTCTTTGTTGATGTGATTTTTTAGTATGAAAACATCGTTGATGTGATTTATTGTCGATTGAGCTCCTTTGTTTAATTGCAGTAGTTCTTGGGGATTTTATGCTATATGGCCGCCGCAGTCAGGTTTTCATGCATTTGCATGCATGATTTTCTGTCCATGATGTACACACACTTTAGAGCATTCTTTGTGTTTCCATAGAAAGGAATATTCATGCTGCAGTTTCTTTAGTTACCCCTTTTAAATAAGTGTATTTCCTTGTGCCAGTCTTTTTATGCTATGAGATCCACACATCTTGAGTACTCACTAATTATGAACTTCTTTCTTGGCATTATGCAGTTTGTAGAAAGTGTATCTATAAGAAGCTTAATGATGAGGAGTTAGACTACTGTCCAGTATGTAGAATTGATCTTGGCTGCGCTCCAATTGAGAAGCTCAGGTATTCACGACCTTGTTCTTTTGTGGGAAAGAGGAGATTTACATGTTTATTCTACTACAGACTGTTTCCTTTGCCAAATCTTCTTATACGTTTCTTTACTGCCAAAATACATGTTTATGTGTTTTATTTCTTTTACTGTTAGCATATATTTTCATTAGATAATGTCTGACTCAAACTTGGAGCTTAAATCATCATAGCGGATACTTGCATTGAACTACAGATTTAATGTATAACAGTAGAAGCATACAAAAACAGGAAATCTGCCATACAAAGGGCTTATCCAGCTTGCTGAACAAGCTGGAATTATAGCTATGCTACTCCTGTGTAATATGAGCATCCTTCTCAGATTGTTACACACCAGTGAACAAGTAAAGCCACGGCTATCTTAAATGCAGTAAGAAATATACTTCTCTCTGAGAAACCTACCACGGCTATGGATTGTGGAACAGAATATTCCACTTAAGTCTGATTTTTTCCCCATACGACCCCTGATAACAGGGTCAGGTCTCTCTATCAAACGATAACGGAACAACAAACATAAGTTCAGGTAATATTTCTACAGGAAGTGCAAACTAAAGAGCTACCTCCCAGATTATCACATCATGCTAGTGTTTATCGGAGACTTCAAAAGTTTAGTTACAAAACCACAAGGGGCAAAAACATAATGATCAGATGACATTCATCAGCATCCCTTCTTCACTAAGCTTGATATAAGTATCCCTTATACAAAAATATTTATCCGCAGTTGACCTCAGTAGGGAATTGTTTTATTGTCAAATGCATGTGCTGTTTTGCCAAGTTGTCTTTGTGGTTTGGCTTTAGAGGCGAAAACTGTCATGTAGCTCTTCTGAATTGCGATTTCGTGGTGAATTTATTTTACATCCTAAACTTGTGCTTTTCTTCTACTCATTTCTGATACTTGATTTCAGACCTGATCACAATAAACAAGATGTGAGGTCGAAAATATTTCCGTTGAAAAGAACAAAGATTGATGACACTAAAGTTGAATCGCCCGTTACGCTGCCTAAAAGGAAAGAGAGGTCCATCTCTTCATTGGTGGTTGATACACCTCGAGTAACAACGGGTATGACAGGGCGCCGAACAAGAGCAGTTACTAGGAAGGCTGCCGCTGCATTACGTGGCCTTGGTCCTATCCTTGAGCCTGTAGAAAAGGATAATGGTAGTGCCAATAAGCATGCTGATAATATAAGCTTGCTAGATAGCTTGAGCAAAGTACCTCAAACAAGAAGAAAGGTAAAAACAGCTGTAGCATTCTGACTGAATCATGTACTGTTACTGTTACATCTTTACTTTGCAGTTTGTGTTTTCTCAGTAGCTACATGTATATTTTGCATCAATGCGCATATCACCAGTAGCAGTGATTTCTCGAAATTATTTGAATGCATGTCATCAGTAGCAGTGATTTCTCGAAATTATTTGCAGGCATCATCGACTGCAGAAACATCAAGTCGTCTCCAATAAAGATAAAGCTGGTGACGATAAGGACCTGGATAAGGCAGAGCTCTGGAAACCTTTAAATTGTCTTGTAGATGCTGCAAGCAAAACAAAGTCCTTCAGGTCAAGTCCACATAGTCCAGCTGTTAAGGCAGATCCCCCCAATGGATCTCCTAGTAGTGAACATGCGAGCCGAGAAAAGTCTGGGGAGCATCTAAGGAAGTCCAAACTTCAAGATGACAAGAAAGATGTTCCTCTGTCAGCAATGCTTAAAAAGAGAGGGCCTGGCCGGGCGAAGAGTGCAGCTTCTGTTGCTGCAGCCAGCCAGAAGGCCCAGAACAGTAGGACAATAAACCCCATATGGTTCTCCTTGATTGCCTCGTTTGAGCAGTAAGTCATTATTATAGTATCAACTATCTGCATTTCAGTCAAAGCAATATCTTAGTTGTGTTGGCCTCCCTCTTGATCTTCTGTCATCAAAATGTTTTCAGGAAAGGTTCCCCACCCTTGCCACAGATACCGGCCCATTATTTGAGAATAAAGTAAGCTCGTGTTCTTCACCTCTGGTACAGATGTACCGATATTTCTTATCTGTCACAAAGTTCCCTAAATCTATGTTTAAAAGGATGTTCTTGGCATTTATGTATTGAACTGTTATGATATGTTTCCAATGGAAAACATGAAAATAGGAAAATCTAAGAAAGATGTTCACTAAGAACTGGAATGGAAGGAAACTATGTTCAGATATAACATGCCATGGTCGTAGGCAATGGTACCATGATTCCATGAAGATGTGCATTCATTTGAAAATCTAGATATTTCCAGTTTCAAAGTATGTGTCTAATTTGACTGAGTTTGTAATTACTTAGCATTTGTTTGAAACATAAGTCTGTATTTTGCCTAGTTCTGTATGCACCTGAAGGGGCTTAGTATCATAGTATGTTCAGTTGTTCTTTGCCACCCCCTGATTGCTTTAGTCCATTTGTACAATGTGCAAGTAACTTGGATGAGGAGTCAATTAAACTTCAAATTTTCTCTAGTAAATACAGCTAACTTTATCTGCATACAAGAAATAAAATAAATTAAAGTAGAAATGCAACTAACTTTACATATCTTGATTGTGAACTTAGTCCCCCCCTATAGTTTATGTCACTTGCATTTCGTTGTTGCAATCAGCAGTTGTTTATGTTATTTGGCAGCTAAATATTTTTTAGTTGTTCCAGTTGTGGCTAATGCGTGTTTTCGAATGATAGGGATGGAAGTATACCCGCATCGTCCATCCAAAGGTACATTATGCAGAAGCTCGGTCTTCGAAGCGAGTCTGAGGTTAGACTTCTGCCTTGCAGTGTTCTCGGGTTATTTGCTTCCATGTGCGTAATGTTTTACCACACTCATCCAAAACTATAAGCATGATGTGTAAATGAGGACCCATTGTAGTAAACTGGAAGCACTGTACATGTTGGCGTGTTCTGAAACTTAGAAATAGAGGTAGAAACTCACCTGCTGTTACCTGCACTTATATCACTTTACTGCGGCACAGTTCCTTTGCCACCTGAATGATGACGACATGCTTACATACTGTACTTGAGCTCAGAACCATATGTAGCTTGTCTGAACAGTACCCGATTTTGGTGTTTACAGGTAGAAATAAGCTGCTGTGGGCAGGCAGTGAACCCTGTACAACCTGTCCGCAACCTGATGGATAGATGGCTGAGGGTTGGGCCAGAGCGCCCTCTGCAGACGTCGGTAGGCTCCTCCGGGGGAGACTATGTGATGGTGATATCCTATGGGCGGCCAAAGTCTTGAACCCAGGGATCTCCGGATTCGTCGGGTGGGTTGCGCCGTGCCTTTGAGAAGAGAGGTCCTCCAAAGATGGAAGGATTCCCCCAGTCGACGTACACTCAAAAGAATGTGGCTGGCTCACTCACTCTGCAGCCAGCCCAGGCCAACCTGATGCTGCTGTCGGATGTTGTTCGATTCTCGTAGGATTCATTCGTTGTTCCCCTTTGTTCGTTTTATACCCTTGTTATATACAGATATGAAACTTGGCTCGAAATTGAGGACTAATGATGAGGCTGGATAAAAGTGAATGATATATTTCAACCTTCGATTGGAAGGGGTGAATGTGGTTTGTTCGACAATGTGGTTGATAATATGTTGGTGTTCTGTATGATCTTCCTCTATTATTCATTTACGGAAGGTTTGGCGCGGAGCCAGCAAATATTCGGTTTAGCTTGGTCTCCGGAGCTCATTTGCTACATCTCTGATAATAATCCGGCAGGAGGACAGAAATGCATTCTCGGCTCCAAGGATATGTGTCCTTGGTACAATGAGTCGTCGTCATTTTGCAGTGGATCATAATCCTGAAAACTAACCTGTGGGTTTTGCTTAAATGCCCTGTTGTGGTAGTAATTTATAACATGTGTAAGTTCTCATATCAAACAGGACCAACAAACGTACATATTTTCCCACTTGTAGCTAATCTGGACGAGTATCAGTTAAGATGAAATTACGGTATGCAGAGTAATAAGAACAAGTCAAGGGTCAATGTGTCAGACAGAGTAAACGACCCTAAAATTAGACGGCTCACAAATGTGAGGATCCCAATACCTGCTAAATTCAGGAAACTAGAACGATACGCGTTGCAACGTGTATCTCTTAAGAATTCTAAGAAACACATGAAATCTGTAATTGAGTATAGAAATATGCAACCAAAAACTTCACTTTATTGGCAAAACTAATTCCAGTGTTCCCCTAGCAAATGATTTAATTTTGCTATTACATAGCAGGATGGTGTGATCTTATCATTCGAATGGCAAAAAAAAGAATGACATGCTACTTTAATAGAGTTAGTTGGATGACATGGACAATTGGTTGGCTAAAAGAGTAAGTGATGTGGGTAGCTTGCATGTTGAGTAGAAACATTAATTGGAGTTAGTGAGATTTTGCTTTATAAGAAGTATAGATAGATAGATATTGAATGAGACTAAGAGGTCAAAGTTCGACAAAGCTAATAACAATCTTGACATAATATATTTACATTTTGCTTGAAGCAAACAGAATGCATCCCCTTCCATGTGGTGCTCCACCCCTGTTTTGCTCCGTTAACTGGGCACACTATTCTCCCATTTGAGTGTCCGGCCTTTCGAGGTTCTCTCCGGAAAGATAGCTGAATAACCTTCAAATTTGGCGGGCCTGCCTCTGCTCCCGGACTAGCCTCGGTATTTCGTTCCATGTCTAGGTTCAAATGGTTCAGATTCCATTACTGCATATATCAAAAATGGTGTCAGAACAAAATCGTATAAACTGATCCAACATAAAAATATATACCACATGACACGACATTTTGTGTCTAGGCTAACGGTTGCTCTGAGTTCTGATTGTACTACACACATCATAAATCATATCTTGATATAACTTTTAACACTTAACACTCCGTGCAACACATTTGCTGTTACACCAGAAAATACTTCTACTCCCACGCTCATTTTTGTAACTTGCTATTCTATCCACTTTTAAAACATCTACTGTGAATCTGTTTTTCTTTTTTCTTTTTGGACTTAGATATAGGTCAAAGTATATTAGTGCGATCATATTGATGCTCAGTCAGTAGTGGTTGACAAGAGGTTCACGAGTATGTCATTGCAACCGAATGTATAGATGATCTATATGAAGCGATGAACTATTGGGTTGCAAAGAGATGGCACATAGATTGTGTAGTTAACTGATAACTCCTGTTTCGATAAATCTACAAGTTGGTCTTGCTACAACAAGGTTGATTTAATTCGAACTGCATCAAAACAAGCTCAAGCAAGGCTTCTACATGAACATAACAGGGTAATGAGCTTTGAAACATAGTGAAAACTTATATGTGTAAGTTTAAAAATAACATAAAAAATACATGCATGTAAGGACAGGTATATGCATGTACTGATGTATATATGAAATTTAGTACAAAAACATGATCAGTTTCGAGCCGGGAGGAAATCACAAAATATCTCCTGTAAGACAAGGTACAGTAAGCTATAGTAACGTGATGTAAGAAAAACAATTTACAGTTCACATACAATCATTTTGTTTACAATTTTTTTGAACACGATACTGCTACCGTAGCTATTTCTCATTTTCAAACAACATAATGATAATGCTAACGGAAGATGACGTAGTACATGGGAACGAAATATGGAAAAGGTAGAAATATGTGCTTACCTTCATAATGGACACCTAGATTTTTGCTGTTGATGCTGTCCAGTTGCTGGTGCAGGAGGCGTCTAGGTAGCTTCTTCATAGGAGGATAGCCTTTAATTACAAGCCGTTGGAAAGACCACTATGTTTGCCGCTCAGGGATGCCAGGGTACTGTAGCTAAAAGGCAAAGGACTTCCAACAACAGGGGCTCTCCCGACAGAAACTCTAGCGATGTCAACACCCTGTTGTACTGAATGTTCAGTCTCTTGAGGGACGTGGAGAGAACGAGAATGGCCCCCAACATGCCATTACAGGACAACATTTCTCGAGATTCGAGACAAGGAGGAAGTGAATGCCAGTTTGTCTGTGGTTTTCAGAGCCCATCCAACTGACATAATAGGACTTGAATAGCTTTAAGGATGGTAGAAGATGTAGAACCCCCGATAAACTATCACATCGTAAATAACCGTATATTTTCAAGACATGGAAAATAGTTTTTCATAGATGATGATTACAACTCTGATACAGCTTGCCTCAATGCAAGAAGACTCGAGCTTCTGGCACCCCCTAATAGTCATTTTCTTGAGAGATGCTGGGACGTTGAACATCTCTAGCAAACTTGCACAATCTTCTAACTTAAGAACCTCCAGATCTGGCAGGTGTTGACTACTTCCAGATCCTGATGGCTCAAGACGAGCTTGTGCATATGCAGTCATACTTTTGCACCTTATAAATGCTAATCTCCTTACAAATACCAAGCTTTGGAACACTTTTTCTGGTCAGTGGACAAGCACATCACATGTATCAATTTCCCAAATCTTAAAGATGTACAAAATAGTCCCACAGCTCCCGTGCACCTAATCCAAAGAATGAGCTACAACATCCTAACTTCATAACTGTAAGAGGGGATTTTTGGTTCCATTTCTCCTTGTTGTCCAGTTGTTCAATTAAAGCACACTCAGCCTTTGATTTTTTTGGTGTTTTTCTAGTTTCAGTATCAGATTGGTCAACGAAGAATATCTGGCTACCAAATGGAAGATCTCTTGCTTACCATCTTCAGTTTTGGTGCTTCAGGTAAATATACCAGATTTGGCATTTCTTAATTGATAGTTCTCAAGCTGATGAAACAGTATATGTTCTCTCTGAGTCTCTTCGACTGCATCCCATATCCGGACACAGCTCTCCAAGCTTTTCAATGTGAACAACTTTAAGGCAAGAAACGTCGAGCTAGTTGAGATCGTTGGTGAGATTGTGAAGAGATACTCATCTCTCCCAACCGCACTAGCTTCTGCACTTCGTACCAAAACCAGTGTGGGTGAATGGAAGGCTATATCATCTAGAATCAGCATTTGCATAGAGAAAACTGGAATTTTGCCAACACTAAGCTTAGCTACAACGACTGGCCATCACACATGAAGTAGTGTTTTGTTGTGCTGTATTTCCCAAAGATTACAAGATTGGTGTGGATAATATCTTTGAGTATTATTAATGGCTATTTCATATCTATAGTTGGATCAACTTATCCAAGCCAAACTTGTAATCCTTGGAAATACAATACGGAAAGAAAAGCCCTGATTCATGTGTGATGGCAAGTCATTGTAACTAAGCTTTAGTATTGGCAAATTCCAATTTCCTCAATGCAAATGTTGCTTTTAGATGATACAGTTTTCTATTCACCAACACCCGTTTTAGTGCGAAGTACAGAGCCAGAGACCCAAAGCATCTGTTCACAATCTCACCAACTATCTCGACTAGCTCATCAGGGTTTACTTTCTTTGAATTGAATGCTGCAGACTCAATAATTTCCGTCATGAAGTTATCCTCCAAAACAATGATGTTGTAGGTTCTATCTACAACCATTATTTCAGGGAAAAAATCATGAGTTGTTGTCAAATACTACTACCGCTGCGGCGCTGCCACCATGATGAAGACAAACCTTCAGCCTTTCCCACTTTTGGACCTCCCTATTCCAGACATCATCCAATACACGGAGATACCTCTACTCCGCTTACCAATTTCTGAAGTCTCCCGCCGCCGTGCCGCCCTTCTTCTTCCCCGCTCGTGAAAGGAGCTCTATCGTGGGCCAGGGTCGCTGAGGCTTCGCTCCAGGCTCCGTCTGCGACACGCGCTCCGCCAGACCCGGTTGGCCACTCATGCAGCACGCCAACAAGATCCACCTCGACGCCTTTGTCTCCCGCTACGACTGCGACTCGCACTCCGCCAACTCAAGCTCGCCACGCCTGGAGCGCGCCGACGAGCTCTACCTCCAGCGACCTCGTGCTCGGCAACCAGGAACATGTGCACCCTGCGTTGGATGTGTGTTTCTCCACATTGGCATCGAGGGTGCTGGCTAGTGAGAGGTGCTACAAGATGAGCGTGGACGATGTGCTCTCTGCGGAGAACAAGAGGACTGACCTGGGCTGCTGCAAATGCAACGAAAGGACTAGTCGGAGGTGCTTTTGTGCCTGTCGACGGCTGCGTATGGGGAGGTGTTGCCGGAGGTCTCTCGTCCGGCTTTGGAGTGCTCCCCATTGATGTCTAGTAGTCACCCGCTCCTTTCTCCGGACGCAGGCCTCTCCGTTCTGCTCTCGCCTGGCGACGCGCCGTGCGAGGGGGGACATCCCTGCGTGGACGTAGAGAGCGTGGATGACCTCACCACGGTGCTGATCTCGCCTGGCGACGCGCTGTGCGACGGGGGATTTTCCAGTGAGGATGATGAGGACGAGGAGATGGAGCAGCTCCTGCCATGCCTCGCCGAGCTGGATCAGCAGGTGCTACTGCTGGACGGCGAGGAGGTGGGCGACTGGGCGAGGAGGGAGTTTCAGCCCGTCGCGGACGTCATTGACGCTGACGCGGAGGCTGCTACGATTGGAAACCTCCTCGCTGCCAAAACTGATGACGACAGTGATGATGATGATGTTGCTGACGCTGCGGGTACGGCTCCCTCATCTGGCATCGTGATACGCAGTGTCGCGGATCTGTTCAGCCTGCCGGCTGTGCCGCTGCTGCCCACGCCTATTCCGCCAATGCCACGTGCTGATGCGGCCCTGCCCGCCCCCGACCGTCGTAGCAGCAGGCTCGCGGCTAAGCCTCAACTCCCGCGGTCGGCAAAGCGCAGCGTGTCCTCCACAAGAAAATGGGGCTCGACTTTGGAGATATGTCCCTGGTGGAGGCTACGAAAGAATTCATGAACACCTGCAAGAAGGCTCCGTTCTCTGATTCGGCAATCAACGGGTCGAGGACCCTCCTCAGGCTGAACTTGCCGTCCATGACGGCAGCGGATGAAGCTTTGATTGGCCTTGCTGGCCCAGGATGAAGCTTTGATTGGCCTTGCTGGCCCAGGGGGAAGCGATTTCCCGGCTCCGTCGGCGCTGGACGTCTCCGTCTGATCTGCTTCCCGACCCCAGATCGCGCCGCGTAGTTGCGTTTTGAAGATATGACGATATATCTTTCTGAGAGAATAGACGGAGTAGGGTGATTTGGATCCTAGCGGGGCTACTTTTTTTTCCCGTCTAGTACGCCCTGTCATGTATGACTTTTTTCTTTTTGGTCTCGGCCGTGTCATGTTTGCTTCTCCTATATCAATATAAAAGGCAAAGCTTTTGCCTCGTTTCAAAAAAAAATTCTGAAGTCTATCCAGTGGTGGTTTGTCTAACCTCTTTCTTCTCGGAAGATGCTCCAACTACACTCTTAGTCAGCGAGTTCACATCAAAGCTATCCGAGATCCAGATCCAGAAAAGCAACTAAAACTGCTTCTGAATTTCAGGTTCAAAGTTATCAGAGACCCAGAGACCCATAGACAGAGGAGGTAGCTGGAGGCCTTGTCCTCAGCATGGACATCAGTGGCCCGATGGCCATGGTGCTCACCAGCTCCGCCACTGGAACGCTCACGAGATACTCCCGCAGCACGCACGGAAGAACATGGGCAGGCTCACTGCAGAGTCAGTGGAGAAGAGGATGATGTGAGCAAGACGTGTAAAGGCAGAGCTCGAGATCTGTTCCTAAACAAGTTACAAGTCAAAATACAGTCTTGCAGCCATCATTACCGGATTTTTGGGAACAACCTTGGAACAACATCAGGCCTTCACGAGCTCGCCGTCAGGACCACCAACGGCGAGTAAGACGTGGTCCTCACCGTAACGTGGAAGACACCTCTGCCGTTGTAGAGGCAGCAGCCTCCGAACCTGGCCGGCGCCGGCGCCGGCGCCGCGCGGATGCGTGGGCGGGGGTGCGGGCCATACTGGGAGCTGGGAGATTCTTGAAAGAAGCTTGAGGTGTCCACCAATTTTGGAGGATGACGATGGATCTTGATGGGTACGGGTCAACGTAATACTACTGGAGTACTTCGCTACTCCACTGACATGTAGGCCCTTCAACTTCTCGGCAGATCTGTGTCTAGGTCACACGAAATCGTAGACCTAGGAAACTAGGGTTTTCGACTCCGCCGGCGACTCTGTCTCCGGGGAGGTTTCTGACGGGGAGATCCCGATTTTGATTCCTGATCTGACTACGCCAAGACTTGCGGAAGACAAAGGCAGGTCAAGCCGCCCGATCTGACGCAAGGTTTCTCGCTGGCCGGGGAAGTGCGCTAGGTTTCCTTACAGATCGATTTCGAGAAGCTTTGCTTTTCGATCCGTTCCCATGGCGTCCTCGATGGGAAGTGCTAGTAGTGAGAAGAAGGTGGATGAAGGCGACGAAGATTTGGCCAGGGCGCTGCAGAACCTGGAGCTTAGGGAGGGAGAGCTGGATGATGTATTCATTGGAACGGATGAACTTCTGAACCTTAAAAAAGCAGCACGTTGGCTTGCTGTTGCAAAGGTGAACACGAGGAAGCCGGTTAGCTCGACGGCGCTATTTGATACGCTCAAAGGTGTATGGAATCTCGCGTATGAACCAGAATTGCGAGAGATTGATGACAACTTGTTCAGTTTTAAGTTTTTCTGCCTGGGAGATTGGAACAAAGTCATGCATCAGGGACCATGGCTTTTTAAGAGATTGGTGGTGGTGATCGCCGAATATGATGGGATGTGCAACCCGAAGGATGTAAAGCTGGATCGTGCCTCAGTTTGGGCTCAGATCCATGCAATACCTGAGCTATATCGAGTGACTGCGGTGGTGGATCAGCTAGCAAGGAGGATTGGAAAGGTGCAGAGCGTGGAGATGAAGCCGACACGATACTTTGAAGGCGACTATGTCAGGGTAAGGGCAAGCATCGAGGTTGCAAGTCCACTGATTCGCTTTGTTCCGTTGAATATAGGTGGTTCTGACCGAAAATTGCTACATGTGAAGTATGAAAAGATCGGCTATTTTTGTGATGTCTGTGGTATCATGGGGCATGATCTTGAGGAGTGTGGGGATGGGGTTCATGACCAGAAAGCTATCCAATATGGTAAATGGCTCGTTGCAAAAAGGAGAGTACAGTCGGGACAATTTTTGTCTCGAGGAGGAGGAGGCAGGACTGGAGGTCGAGGTAGAGGAGGTAGAGGAGAGACAAATTTCGGCCGTAAACGACGGTCTACTGAATTGGATGACGAGGAAGATTTAGATGATACTGCATCAAGCCCGCTGAAGAAACCAAATGATGAGATGGACGAAGACAGAGAGAAAGGGGACAAATCTGAGAGGGAGTTTGTAACTAAAAAATTGCTCTTTGATAAAGAGGTGGAGAGTGGTGATGGTAGTGGTAGTGGTAATAGCAATTCGTTAAAGAATGGGGAGTTGCCTCTGGTACCTCCACCGCCACCGGGGTATGTCCCCACTAGGGAGAAGAAGAGGCCTAAGAAGACTGATGATGAGAGCAACACGTTATCCAATGAAAGCAAATCGGCGGCTCCTCGCGAAGGAGACCGCCGGGCACAATGAATCTCCTCAGTTTGAACTGTCGGGGCTGCGGGCGGCTCGAGACAGTTCAAGAAATTAGCAACTTGGTTAAGTTGCATCGCCCCGGTTTGGTTTTTCTCTCGGAAACTAAACTGTCAGAGACGAGAGCAAAGGATTTGAGGTTCAGGTTTGGTTTTCAACATGCTTTTGCGGTGAAGAGTGAAGGTTTGAGCGGAGGTCTTGTGCTTTTCTGGAATAATGATTCGATTGTGAGTCTGAAATCTTTTAGTAGGACACACATCGATGTTCTGATCCAGAATGACAGCTTGGGACCAATGGAGTGGAGGTTCACAGGCTTTTATGGAGAGCCTGTGAGAGCTAGGAGAAAGAGTAGCTGGGAACTTATGGAGTATCTGAGGAGTGAGTTCGACAACCCTTGGTTGTGCGTAGGAGACTTCAATGAAATTCTCCATGAAAGTGAACAGTTTGGGGGCAACACACGTCAAGATTGGATGATGGAGGGATTCAGAGATGCAGTGGATATCTGTCGGTTCACGGACTTGGGATTCTCGGGTCTACCCTTTACATGGGATAATCGACAGCACGGCCACAAAAATATAAAAGTACGTCTAGATCGTGGACTAGGAGATGATCTGTTCTTGGATATGTTCGGAAACACTAGGGTGACGCATGTTCAGACCACTGAATCTGATCATTGTGCCCTGCTTATTATAGTTAATGGATCCGAGAGAGACCAAAGACATAACAGGCCAAGGCCGTTCCGTTTTGAAAATGCATGGACACGGCACGACAATTATAAAAATACGGTGGAAGGAGCTTGGGTTCCAATGACAGGGGATCTGGCTGCAGTTTCGGATGCACTTGGTGGAGTTAGGCATAGACTCCAATCTTGGAGCAGCAATGAGTTTGGTAATGTTCAGAGGCAGTTGAAAAATATGAGAGAGCGATTGGAAAATATTCGAGCTAGGTCTATTATGACTGGGCCTTCTAAGGCTGAGAAGACCTTGATGAACAGAATGTCTGAATTGTTAGCTCGAGAGGAAATTATTGCAAAACAGCGATCTCGTATTCAGTGGTTAAAAGAAGGGGATCGTAATACCTCGTTCTTTCATGCTAAAGCTAAGGAGAGGTCGAGGCAGAATAGAATTAAATCACTACGACTTGAAGATGGTTCTGTTGTGACAGCGCAACCTGCTTTAGAGAGAGCAACGAAGGATTTTTACAAAGCCCTATTTTCAGCGGATGGTGATGTTAATCCCGAGTTGGTTACTGAGGTTGTTGAGCAGAAAGTTAATGAAGCAATGAACGAGGAGCTTTGTAATCCTATTTCTGATATTGAAATCGAAAAAGCATTGTTTATGATGCATCCTAACAAATCCCCAGGCCCAGATGGGTTCACTGTGGGTTTCTATGTGAGACACTGGAATTTCTTGAAGCAGCCAATTTGCAATGCCATTAAGCTGTTCTTCGACACAGGTGTGATGCCAGCAGAGGTCAACAAAACAGTACTTGTCCTTATACCAAAAATCAAGAATCCTTTAAGTTTGGCTCAATACCGTCCGATTTCATTGTGTAACGTGTTATACAAAATAGCGTCAAAGGTTCTTGCCCTACGCCTTAGGCCAATCTTGGAGGAAATTATATCGGATGAACAAAGTGCATTCGTACCAGGGAGATTGATTACAGATAACGTGCTCACAGCTTATGAATGCATTCACTATTTGAAACGCAAGAAAGGAAAAATGGGGGCTTGCGCAATCAAGCTAGATATGGCGAAAGCTTATGATCGGGTTGAGTGGAATTATTTGAGGAAAATTATGGAGAAGCTCGGTTTTGCGGAAATGTGGATACAAAGGATCATGGCTTGCGTTGAGACAGCCTCTTTCTCTGTCCGTGTCAACGGAGTTTTTTCAGATAATTTCACTCCGTCGAGGGGTATTCGACAAGGGGACCCGTTAAGTCCATACTTATTTCTTCTTTGTTCTGAGGGATTGACTTGTTTGTTGAAACGTGTTGGAGCAGGGCATTTGGCGCGTGGTGTTCGAGTGGCGATCCATGCTCCTTGGATTTCGCACTTGTTATTTGCTGATGATTGCCTCGTGTTTACACAAGCTAGCTTGGCGGGAGCTCAACGGATAAATGAATTGTTGGAGAGGTACCATTCAGGTTCGGGTCAATTGGTAAATAAAGATAAATCTGCAATTTTTTTCAGCTCCAACTGTTCGAATGAGATGAAACAGGAAGTTCTTTTGGCGACAAATATCTCAAATGAAGCTCTGGTTGAAAAGTATTTAGGGCTCCCGACCTCCTTGGGGCGTTCTACTGATGCTGAATTTGAAGGTATTTTATCCACAATCAAAAGGCTAGTGAATGGTTGGGTTCCTCAACATTTGAACAGTGCGGGCAGAGAGGTGTTGATCAAAGCAATCTGTCAGGCCATACCAACTTACTCAATGAGTTGTTTCAAATTATCAAAAAAGCTTTGCAAGAAGATCACTAGTATTATAGCTCGGTTTTGGTGGGGGGGAGATGATAAGAAACGTAAGATGCACTGGTGTAAATGGAAGGACATGGCTATTCCAAAGTGTGAAGGCGGAATGGGCTTCAGGGATCTCCAGTTTTTTAATCAAGCAATGCTTGCTAAACAAGGTTGGAGGCTTTTAACTAATCCGAACTCTTTGTGTGCGAAAGTGCTGAAGGGAAAATATTTTCATACTGGGGATTTCATGTCGGCCACAAAAAAGAGAGGATCTTCTCATACTTGGCAAGCTATTCTACATGGTAGAGAAGCTTTAAAACTTGGTCTGATTAAAAGGGTTGGTGACGGTAGTTCTATCAATGCTTGGGAGGACCCTTGGATACCGGAGAATCACAACAAGAAGCCAATGAGAAAGGAAGAGGAAAGTAATATCACAAGAGTGGATGAACTGCTATTTCCGGGCTCCAATGAGTGGAATGAAGATAAAATAAGGACGAATTTTATTCACTCTGATGCGGAGGCGATTCTCAGAATTCCTGTGGGCATGTTCATGGAGGATACGTGGGCATGGCAACCAGAAAGGCTTGGTTTCTTTTCTGTTCGATCAGCATACAAGTCCTTGCTACAGCATGATCGGGTACACACTGTTAGCACGTCAGCCAGTGCAGAATTACCCGTATGGAAAAAGCTTTGGCAACTTTCAGTTCCTCCCAAAGTTCGAAATTTTTGGTGGCGAGTAATTAAAAGTTATGTGCCAACCAAAGAAGTTTTGTATCAGCGACATATTGAGAAGCTAGGTTTTTGTGAAGAGTGTGGAGAGAAAGAGACTATATTTCATGCTTTGTTCAAATGCACTTGGGCAAAGAATTTCTGGACAGAGACTAGAGCTGCTACTGGAGTTAAAATACCAGATCTGCACCCGAATAGTTGGGCTATGGATATGGTGGATGATTCAAAGATTTCTGTCAAGGATTGCTGCATAATATTATGTGGAGCTTGGGCTGTATGGTCGGAAAGAAACGCTCGGTCTCATGGCGAATCATCTAGGAGCCTAACACAATCAGTCAAGTGGACTTGTGATGTTGCTAGTGATCTTGCGGTATCAGGTAAGGAGAAGAAAACTACACTCACCGTACCTGATCGGAAGTGGAAGCCTCCACCGGCAGGAAGACTGAAAATCAATGTGGATGCAGCTTTCTTGGAGAATTTACACCATGGTGGCACTGGTGTAGGTGTGCGAGATCACAATGGTAAACTTCTTTTTGCACAGGCTATTTGGTACGGTTCAGCAGCAACCGCACTGATGATGGAGGCCTACGCGGTAAGGGATGGAGTCAAATTTGCTACTGAGAGAGGGTTACGTCAAGTGGATATTGAAACAGACTCGCAACAATTGGTGAACTTGTGGTTGTCCTCGAGCTACGAAAGATCTGTGATAGCTTCAATTCTGTTGGAAGTGAGTGAACTAGTCGGGAATCTGGATTCTTTTAGTTTAAGTTATGTACCTAGGGAAGCTAATGTATTGGCTCATCTAGTTGCTAAACATTGTAGTCCGGATAGGAGGAGATGTCTTTGGGTAAACTTTATTCCCACCTTTCTTGATGCATGTATCAGAAAGGATTGTAACCCCGACTAAGTGTTTGAACTCGAAGCAGCAAGTTTCTGACGCGCTCTTTTCCTTACCAGGGTACCTAAGGGGACTGGAAGGTTTTTAATGAGGCGGCTTGCTTGCTTAATATATTGGTGTGAATTTAAAAAAAAAAAGACATGTAGGCCCTTCCAAGCCAATTTAGTGCCCTTAACCATTGTTTTGATAACTTTTTTTCACAATTAACTGAAAGCGTTTACAAAGTAAACTCCAAAAGAAACGAGCAAATCTTCTTCAAACTCTTTATTATTCTTTTCTTCCAAGACACCATCGTGTATTTTTCTAAAAGCAGCCGTATAACGATAATGATATCAAACGACAAAGGTACCAAACCAGTGAATACCGACAAAACGGAGGTTATTCGATAATTTAATTTTGAGCCGCAATGTCAAATCTAGGTGCATCAGGAAGAAGGTCTAGCAGCCGAACGAAAGCCGAGAGATTGTTTATTGTATACGATGCCATCTACACTGATAAAGAAGACGGCTACCGAAAAACCTAACCAATCCGCTGAAAAACGCTACTATTATTAAAAACTCCACAACTCATAGATTAGGTTCTCCACCCTCCCGACACAACACCGGCCGAAGGAGGGGGAATCGATCAAAGGTGGAGGAGTAGGAGGTGGCGGCGGCTAGATTTCTTTTTTTAAGGAGAAAATGACGGATAACCACCACAATTGGGGCGAAGTTGTCTGAGAACACCGAAATTGAGGCTAAGGACACAAACCACCTATGTTTGGGGCAGAGTTGTGACAAGTTGCACTGATTCTGAGTTTTAGGTGTCTTAACAGCATTTCTGACCGTGAGGTCCCACTGTCAGTCCTACGTGGCGGGGCAGGACGGACGGGGGAGGAGACGGCCGTTATCTCTGGAGTTAGGGTTTTTAACTTACGCGTCCATCTCGCGCGGCTGTCTCGAACCATTTCTCTCCTCCCCCTGCTGCTCTGCAAGGTCGCCGCCGACGCCGTAGTGCTCCGCTCGCCGCCCGGGTGCTCCGCTCGCCGCCCGTTCGAGAATGGTGTCCTGGGGTGATGGCGAGGAATCCTCCACCGTTCCCAGCTCCGGCGGCAGCGATGTGAGTACTCAGTGCCCTTGGGATTTAGGATCTAGGGTTCATTCGATCCGTAGCGGGTGAATTGGGGATTTTTGATTTGAGCTAGATTTTGACTCATTTGTTATGCGCATTTCATTTATAGCCCTTCTGTACCACGTACGACTCTGATTTCTGCGGGTTAGTCGAAGAGGAACCAGATCCTGTTCTCTGTAAGCATCGAGGCCTCGCCGCCAAGTTCGTCTGTTTTGAAGGTTGGAACACTGGCAGGAAATTCTTAGGATGCAGTGGGGCGGTATGTGATCTGTTGCACTACTTTTCCTTTGCAATTTGAGCAATGCAGGCGTTATACACTCATTAGTAATTTCTGCACTCATTTGTTCTATGTAGGAAGGGCATGAAAGCTGTGATTTTGTACAGTGGGTAGATCCAGAGTGGCCTGAATCACTGAAGAAAGCCTTGTCCAAGCTGTGGGATAACTATGCAGAAATCAAGCAAGGTAGAGTGAGTGATGCTCTAGACTGGATGGAACAGAGATGGAAGTTCCAGGATGAGATAGAGAAACTACACATGGATCTGAAACGAGTGCTAGCTGAAGTAGACAAGGTCGTGGATGAGAAGCAAGTTACCCTTGCTCTGAAGGCAAAAGCAGAACAAGCTCTTGTTGAAGTCAGGGCAGAATTGGAGGAGAAGAAGAAGATTGAGGCTTGCACTTCAAACATGCACAAGGTTATGAGAATTAAGGCTGAGAAAGACAGAGACAAGTTAAAGGAGGAGAATGACAAGTTAAAGGAGGAGAAGGACAAGTTAAAGGAGGAGAAGAGAAAGCTTGAATTCGTCTGCGCAGATCTGTTTGCACTGAAAGAAGCAAACAGAGAAAAGATGATGAAAATCAAGCAGCTATGTGATCAGTAGTTGTTGTGCTAGTTTATGAATTTCAGTTTGTTGTAATGATTTGAATTAAGTTGGATTATGAGTTCTGTTGAGTTCAGTTTGTTGTAATGATGTGAATCAAGTTTGAATTATGTTGCTTGATCAGATGTAATGAATTATGAGTTATCTGGTTGAATTATTAGTTATTTGGTTAAAAAGTCAACAGATGGTTGTCTGGTTGAATTATGAGTTATCTGGTTGAATTATGTTGGTTGAATTATGAGTTGAATTATGAGTTATCTGGTTGATTTATGTTGGTTGAATTATGAGTTGAATTATGAGATGTCTGGTTGAATTATGTTGGTTGAATCATATGTTGAATTATGAGTTCTCGACAAGTCTTAGAAAAGTGTTGACAACCCTCGTCAACTTTTAGATAGTTGTCGAGGGTTCTCGACAAGTCTCACAAAAGTGTCGACAACCCTCGACAACTCTCTAAAAGTTGTCGAGGGTTCTCGACAAGTCTCACAAAAGTGTCGACAACCCTCGACAACTTTCTAAAAGTTGTCGAGGGTTCTCGACAAGTCTCACAAACTCATATACATCACAAAAACTCAAAAGAACTCCAGGATTCACATCATTTGCATACACACATGATTTAGTTCACATCATTGTGGTACAAACACCAACTCAAGTTCACTGGCATACATAGTTTTACCCAAAATAAAGACAGAAACATCACCAACTCTGACTAGTACCATCACAGAACATCAGACCTAGCAGTTGAGCTGCTAGCACTTGCTTTTCTTGGTATGGGAGCATCAGTTGCATCTCTACCAGCACCTGCATTTGCCCCAGCATTTAAGTATCCAATGAAACCTGGAGCAGTTGCATGTCTGGGGGCAGTGAAGGGAGCCCTTGGTGCAGCAGATGGAGCATGCCTTGGTGCAGTAGATGTAGCATGCCTTGGTGCAGCAGTAGAAGCAGGAGGCCTTGTTGCAGCAGTTGGAGCCGGCCTTGGTGCAGCAGTAGAAGCAGCAGATGAACTTGGTGTAGCAGTTGGAGCCGGCCTTGGTGCAGCAGTAGAAGCAGCAGATGAACTTGGTGTAGAATCTGCAGCTGTAGGAGGCATTGATCTACTAGCCTGCAAAAGTAAATGATTTCTGTATTAAAAGTGCAGAGTTATTTAAGCAAGCAAAATGAAATCTAAGTTCAAATGGTTACCCTGTGGTTATTTTTCCTCATTGCAAGATCAGGCTTCAAAGGCACTGAGCAACTAGTATACTTGTGCCCTTGTAGTTTGCAGTTGCTGCAAGTAATTGTTGCCATCCTAGATGTCTCCTTTGGTTTAGGTACTTCATATTTTCCTTTCCTTCTTTTTTCTTGCCTTCTACCCTTCAGATGATCTTTGAAACCTGGTGGCATGATGTCTGGAGTGTTTGTCTTGGTCCAGCCATGCTCTCCTTCTATAGGAGAGAATATGGGCCTGTAGCTGTTCAAATACATTGGTTTCTTGAAGAAATCAGACACAAAGTCTTCTGGGTGCTTTCTGGCTTGGTAGATGGCAGACACAGCATGGTTACAAGGTAAGCCTGATAGGTCCCATTTCCTGCATGAACAAGAAAACATGTCCAGGTTTACTGAATAAGTTTTCTCTCCACTCTTTACCTGCCAAAGCCCATCCTCTGCCCTCTTGGGTACACAATCTCTTGAGTATTTCTTCATTATTTCAAGCTTCTCAGCATAATGGGGTGTAATTTCCCATCTAGAAGTTGCTGCTCCTGTCCTTTTTTCATCAAATCTCACCATCTGTTTGTCATAAATACCAACTAGCATGGTAACAATTGGTTTGCTTCTAACATCCAAGATGTATCTGTTGAACACTTCACTCAAATTGTTCACTACCAGGTCTGTCTTGCAATTTGTGTCCATTGCCCACCTTGCCCAAGTGTGTGCAGGTATTTTGGAGAGCCAAGTCCAAGCTAGCTCACACTGCTTCTTCATTTCCTCCATTGCTTTATCATATCCATGTTGTGTGAAAGAGTAGGCTGCATTATCCATGCACTTTTTCAGATCTTCTCCTCTGAAGCCAGCTGTTTGGAAATTGGCATAAATATGTCTAAGGCAATATCTAATAGGGCAGTGTGGAAAAACAGTGGCCACAGCTTTTATCAGGCCCTTTTGCCTGTCTGACATAATTGTGTAGTAACCAAACCTGCCACTCTCACCACCAAGAGCATATTTAAGTTGTTCAAGAAACCATACCCAATTGTCTGTATCTTCTTTAGCAACCACAGCCCAAGCAAGTGGATACATGTTATTGTTGCCATCTCTACCTGTAGCTGCAAGAATCTGAGCTCCACTTGTCAGCTTGATGAAGCAGCCATCTAAACCAATGAAAGGCCTACATCCTTCAAGAAATCCTTGCTTTGCTGCATTGACACAGAAAAATAATCCATGGAATCTTGGTTCGTCACTTATTACCACAGCTTGTCCTCTCTTCATTTCTTCTATCTGATCTTCAGTTGGACCAGTTACAGTGGTGACAATACACCTTGATCCTGGATTTCTATCAAGTACAGTTTGAAGATAATCCCTAATTCTGTAGTACTGCTTCTTATGATCACCCAGCACTTTGTTCCTAGCTTGTATCCTTGCTCTATATGCCATTCTCTTGTGCACTGTGACACCAAAATCTTTTTTGGCCTTGTCAACTATAGAGCTGATGCCAGTATTGGGATTTGTCCTGTATTCATCAACATAAGCATTGCTAAGCCATTTTGTGTTCACCCTAGTGCTTTTAGGTTCAGTTGGACATATGTGTTCCAAATGAATTTTCTTAACACAGAAGGTTTTCTCAGTACCAATCTGAGAGGCTGTCATGCTGAATTCACAGCCATATTTTTTTCTCTCTCGACACCACACAACAATTCTGTCTTTGCAATTCCTGTGGTATTCATAATTCCTCTGCTGGACAATGTGTAGCCTGGATAGTGCCTCCCTGAACTGGTAAACATCCCTAAAACACAAGGACTGCATGAATTGTTGTTCTGCATTCTCTCTGTTCTCATCATACCACACCCTTTCTTTTGCTTTCTTTGCTCTACTCTTCCTTCCCTTAGGCTGTATGAATGGCAACGGCTCAAAACCATCATCATCTTCCACTTTAAGGAAACCTGCTTCCACTTCATCATCTGAAGGAACCCAATCATTATTATTTGGTATTTCTACTTGAGAGTGAGATCTGAATGTTGGGCCCTGCCTTTTAACTTTCTTCTTCACAGGCTTTTCAACACAATTTTGTTGTGTAACAAAGATGTCCTCTACATCTGTGTCACCCTCACAATGTAGCAGTGGATCATCTCTTTTCCTTTTCATTTCTGCTATTTTTTGCTTCATCTCCTCTTCCTCTATTTTTCTCATCTCCTCTGCATGTTCTGGATCATACTGGCCTTCTGCCCACCAAATGTCATTCTCATCAGCTATCCCTCCCTCCTCTTCTTCTGCTGACAACTGGTTCTCATCAACTTGTGTGTGCAAGTTCTGGCAGTACACACTATTCTGTGTCTGAAATTGGTCAGTACCTTCCTCTTGCTCTCCTTCCTCTTGTTCTACTGTCAAATCAATGTGGCTTGGATATGATTTGGCTACAAATTTTGGTCCACTGTTCCTCTTCACTGGTGACACAACAATTGCTTGTTTCTGTTTGTTCCTCATGACAGTTAGTACGAGTTTCTTGCTAGCTTCATACTTCTGAAGCATATCTTCCACCTTAGCACTGCTGTCAACTTCAGCTAGCCCATCGAGTCCCTCCCCTTCAGCTTTAACATAGTACATTGAGTCGCACATTCCATATCCCTCCTTCTCCATCAGATTCAGCAAAGATAGATACCTAATATCACATCGGCGCATTGATTCGTGCACAAATTTGACACCATCGAACTGAATATACAGATCCCACCTCTCTGAATCCAGCCTAATCCAAAAAAAATGCAAGAAATCAACCCACATTCTCAACAAACGGTCCTCGACAGCACAGGCAGAAATTGAACTTACTCGTCGTTGCAGACGTAGTGGCTAAGATGGTCCTCGACTGAGCTTCTGCCCGCCGGAGCCTCGAGCCCTGCGATACGCGGGGAAGGAGGAACCAATGCCAGCGGCGAGGGCTCGTCGCCGTCCGAATCAAGATCGATGCGGCCTGGGGAGAGGCCGCGGCTCGACAGAAAGCCTTCGCCACCAGCATCGCACTCTCCGCCACGAGGTTCGTCTTCTCCGACGCCGTCACGGTGTCCGCCGTCGGCGCCGCCAGGGTCGCCCTCTACTCCGCCGCCGCCACCTCCAGTCGCCATCTATTCTCACGAGCACGGGACAGAGAGGGTGCGAGAGTGTGAAGTCAACCCTAACTCCAGAGATAACGGCCGTCTCCTCCCCCGTCCGTCCTGCCCCGCCACGTAGGACTGACAGTGGGACCTCACGGTCAGAAATGCTGTTAAGACACCTAAAACTCAGAATCAGTGCAACTTGTCACAACTCTGCCCCAAACATAGGTGGTTTGTGTCCTTAGCCTCAATTTCGGTGTTCTCAGACAACTTCGCCCCAATTGTGGTGGTTATCCGTCATTTTCTCTTTTTTAAGGGTACGCCAATGGCTTACCATACTTTTATAGATAGAAGGGAGAAATAATTACATAAATTTGGACTGCCGTCTGAAGCGCAGTCAGAACTCAGAACACACCCACCCTCCTCTCCTACTCTCAACAGAAAACACCAGAGACTCCTTTGGTGGCTACGCACCAATGCTGAACTCCTTGATGACTGAAATTTGCCGGCCTATCGAGCATTGTCGATCAACGTTGTTAAACGCCCATGTGTTTCGATTCTTCAACATTGTTAAACCTAGCTTCTGCGGCGGCTAGGTTTCTATAAGGAGCTCTCTCGTACGAAACTTAGGACATAAACGATACACAACCAATCAATGAACTGAGCATTGCATGTGAAGAACATTATATGCGTGCCAATAACACAGCTCAGGGCAAGTAATTTTCGAACCACAAAAAACTAAGGTCAACTTGGTCATCGCTCATGCTTGCGTAAGTGGTCTCTAGGAAGGTTGTAACCTCAGGGTGTTGATCACTCTCGAAGAAGATGTAATCATCGAATAGTGGTACATCAAACCAAGACGTAGGGTCTTTCCTGAAATATTCAACCATTCCGGGTCTTTGCCCTTTGTGAAGTCACGCTGTCCGTTGAACTCCTCATCAACAGGATGGATGAGTTTCACTCCCATATACTCACACGCAGAGCATCCACCTGATTACCAAGAGAGGAAAATAATAATTAGCTTGGATCGCTATTCAAGAATGCACTTACCAGTAAAATATTCTTATTGAATAGAGGATATATATAATACAAGATTTTCTCTTATTTCAAATTGGTTGGAATATAACTATAATAAAGAGGTGGCTATCTACAAACTTAGATGTTTCAGCAATATGTGCTTGCCACACACAATCTTTACAAAAACAAAATTCATGTCATGAGTAAATCCGTTGCAAATACGACGTGGTCTTAAAAACTCAAAGTCATGTCTAATGCGAAAGTGACTGTTCAGTTGCAAACACTCAAAACTCCCTATTTAATCCAAAACTAATTTCAATGTAGCTGCAGTTAATTGATTTGCGTGTTTTTGCTTCTAGTTCCTGCCTACTCGTATCAGAAACTCACTCATTATGTAAAAGGAGATACTAAATAGACTAGCTCTGTACAAAACAAGAAATAACTATCCAATACGAAAATTCAAGTAATAATATATTCTACAAACTCTCAGTCAAATAATCAAATGTAATTTCAGAATTCAGTTGCACGAACTAATGGGAAACAAGGAGAACTTGGCATACCAGCTTTTTCAGACAATGCTACGGGGCAGCACAAGGTCACATCGTCCACACCTTCAAGCGAAGCACGGACTTTGGCGAAGAACAGCTGATTACGCTCGCCGTCGTAAGATGCCAGGAAGTTGACGTGATAATAGCTACCAGAAGGCAAAGTGAGCAAACTTTGGCCACATAGTAGATGAATCTGATAAGGTTCCTGAACAATGCGAATTAGCACCATGTTACATATTCATCAAATGAAGAAAAGCTAGAATATAAATCAGGCACAAAGAAAGAAGGACGAGTACTATTACCCAAACTGAGAGAAAAGCTTCTCAATTGCCATGTTTGCTATGTTAAGGCAGAACTCCTGATCCATCTTGAAGCCATGCATTTTGAGCCTTAACGCCCTATATGCTCCTCGGCTAAGGCTCGACGAGCTTGGTGTCGGCACTGTCGGAGCTATACTAGACACGGCGGATTTCACGAAATCGAGTATTACAGTCGACGCATTGCTTCGTGATCCCAGGTCTGATAATCCAAAGGCCAATGGGTGACCACTTATTCCATGCCTTGCGAGAAAAGCATCAGTAGGAGCACAGTTAACCATGAACCAGAACTGGGCCTCGCGGGCTGCATCGCTAGGGAGATGCGCCGCTAGAATCGCAGCCCTGAAGCAATCAACCATGCTCACTGTGTGGTTCACACCTTCTCTGTCAACAAGCATTGCGGCATGGTGAAGATTTCCGTTAGTTCTGCTGAGGTAGGACATGGCCTCTTCGGCGGTCAGGCTGGGCGCGTAAGCCGTCATGAAGGCGACAAGGGCGTCGAGGGAGCGGCGTGCCAGGCGGAATATGGCCTTGCAGCTCAGGAACTTGGGCTGAATCTCCTGGTTCGAGGAAGAGGAAGTGGGGAACACTGTATCATACAAGAGACAATTGGCGAGGATGTTGCAGACGGGGTCGTGGAGCCCGTAGGCGTATCCCGCGAGCAGCATGCCCCGAGCGTGCCGGCCGAGCATCTCGCGGTCCATCATGGCGAGCGCCTGGAGGTGGTGCCGGTGAAGGGTGTCCAGCAGCGCCGCCTCGAGCGGGCTCGGGTCCACCCGTCGCTGACGGTGAAGCTCCGCGCCGGCGGCAGGAACGGGCTGGGGAGGCAACTTCACGACGCGGCGGGGCTCGACGAACACCGGGCCGAGCGTCACGTGGTCCATGGTCCCGGGGGTCACCCCGTACTTCCTCATCAAATCCATCACCACGCTGCGATTCTCCGCGGAATCGGGTTCCATGGCGGACGGAGGAAGGGGGAGACGGCGGGACTGGTACCTAGGGTTTCTCCGAATGATTTGGGGAAGCGAGAGCGGGGATTCAAACGAAGGGAAGGGGAAATTCGATTGGGATTTGGGAGTTTGGACTCCTGTTTTTTTTTTCTTTCCTTTAACTGTGGGAACCGCAAACACCACACGTAGAGCCTACCGGTGACGTGCCCTCCGGTTTGATCCGACAGAACAGAAGTTAACCTTTTATTCGTATATGAATTTGGATTCGCACTTTTACTACTCCCTCCTATCCTTATTTATTTAGTGTCGTGAGTTCTACAGACTTTTGTACCCTACTAGTTTCACCGACATTTTTTGGACTGAAGGTAGTATCACCCAAACCTACCGGCGACGGGAGCCTGGGAGTCCGCTTCATTGACAAAATTTAGCCTTTTACTAGTTGAATATCCGTGCGTTGCTACGGTGCCATAACTTATATACCCACAACGGTGCAAGTTCGTAAAGTAGCTAACAACATGAAACCATGGGTGGTTGATTAATTTAAGCTCGCACAATTGCTCCCTCTTTTGCTACTCTCAGTCTCAATCATTCAAGAGTAACTATATTTGATGCCTCGCAACTAAAAATGCTCAAATTGAAAACGTCCTTACGAGGTTAATTGCAATTGGAAGAACCATCAAAGTGATGGTCAGGTAATAGTGTAAGTTTACTTTTCAGGGACATGCCAAATAATAACGGCCATCCATGTGTTCAGTACAAATATAAATCTTGCATATGCATACTGCAGACTTGGCACCCGGTATACCAGTCCACGGGCACTTCCTTGAAGGTGAGTGTGGCATTGCGTGGCACCCGGTACCAAGTCTTGGCGGCCCCGAAGGCTATGGACGTCTTGAACCTCGACGTGTCAGGTGAATCAACCCAACAACATGCCGACGTAAAGCATAGGAGTGTTGACGCCGGGACCTCATAGTACTTATGGGGTTCTGAGGGACAAGACTTGTAAAATGATGTTTTTATTTCCCTTTTTTTGTAAAATACTGACAAAACTACAATTTGAACGCTAGTTGTTTCTAGTTTCTTACAGCAAATTCTGACATGCTTAGATTATTTGTGATTATTATTTGCAGTTCATAAAGCCAAATCAGAGGTACTATGATGGAAATATACCGAATTATGCAGTAGACAGGCTTGAAGTAAAGGAGCCAGGTCTCACTGAAAATCCAAAATGCCAAACATATCCTGGTAACTGACCAACGACGGGTTCCATGCCCCAGGATTCTTCATGAATTAAGAAGTGCATTGGTTGATACGAATATAGTCCACGCAGCCTTTCATTTCCATACCCACAAGAAAAAATACTATAATTCTAGTTTGTTCTCATCCAGCTCATCGTGAATGAAATGAGAAAGCGTGCAAATTTCTCTAATTCCATAATATTCAGAAGTTTTAGGGAAGCCTCTGAGCAAAAAGAGTGATGACCTTTCCTGTAATCAAAAGCTTAAAATTGATGAAGAAAACGCAGTATTTTCTACTTGGAAAGAGCGGGCGATGCAGTTAGAAAACGCATGTGAGGCAAGCCTACAAAGGTGAGGATAGATGTTTATTCCGTTGTTTTGATGTTAATTTTGAACAATTACACTGCGAATTTTGAGGAAACTGTGTATTTTGGTGAGCTGATCTCTGAAAAAAAACACTATTTTCTGTTCTTATGGGTGTTTGATATCCATGTTCATTTCTTAACTGAATTGTGTATTTTGCTGAGCAGATACTTGAAGAAAAGAGAAACTCTATGATCCTCTGTTCTTGGGGGAGTTTGATGTCCATATTCCCTTTTTACCTTTCGAAGTGAACTTAAAGTTACTGATGTGTTCATCTAGTAGAAAACCATGCATGTAATTCAGGCAGCACAGCTAGGCAAAAATCACGATTTTTCTGTCGATTCAATGCATAGAAATAAAATATTTTCAGGATACTACAGATACCGCAATCCATTGATCTAAGGCATCTCTAAAGCATTCTATGTGCCCCACGAAGAACAAATGCAGAGATAGAGAGAGGAGAACGAACACGAACAGGAGTCCAGTCCTGTGCTGCTCGCACGTGTGCAGCCCAGCCAGAGGCGACTGATCTTCTCGGGCTCCATGGAGGAACAGGCACAATACGGCACGCACTTCACCACCTGATCCCATGTCTGCTCTATCCAGACCATGCTGCCGCGCTCCGGTCTGGAAACATGTAATCAGTGATCCTGTTAGTAAAGCTCCCAAGTATGATATTATTATTCTAGTTACTCTGTACTTCTTCTATAGCAGTAACAGGAAGGACAAGCTAATGCCGGATCGATCGGATTATTTAGCTAAAATTAACAAACCTGCAGCACCGAACAATTTGGCAACGGAGGCAAGAAGTACAGGAAAACAACAGTGGTCCGGCTATAATATGGCAGCCCACTAAATCGAAAAGAACTCCAGCAAGCACAAGATTTTTCTTTAGGCATCGAAACGAGGGCTCCTCACCGGTCACCGGCGAGCTTCTTGTTAACAAAGAGAAAAGAGAAGAAGCTCCACGTTGGCCGCCTCCAACCTCATCTTCCTGTTCGCGTTTGCCTTCCTGGTTCCTGCCAAAAGAAAACCAGCTAGAATTAGAAAAGGCCCGACAGATCAAAACCCATAGAAAAATAAAGGCGACGGAGTTAGAAATCGAGTGAATTACCTGGTGCATTTCTTGCAGATTCTTCCTGGCATCGGCCGCTTCTACTCGCTGCCTGCCGACCTCGGCGCTTTAGTGTTCTTTCACGCAGCTGCGGCTGTGGCGTTGAGGAAGCGACACTCATTGCGGAGTCGGCGCTGGCACTCTGCCACTCAGCGGCTGCGGCTGTGACGTCGCCCACGGCTTCAGTAACCACTTCATCTTCTCCATCTGTGTCGCCCGAAAGGAATGGATTCAAACCACCGCAGATTTCACAGGCTTAAACGCTCACCGGCGGGTAACGCGGATTCGTGGATAGAAGGCGAGCAGAGACAATGAAGAAACCGTCCGCGCGATCTTAGGCCACACACCCGCCGTCTCTCCTGGATTTGGGGCGGGAGGCAAGGCCGCTGGGGAGTTCGAGGCCAGGCGGCTGCGCTGGGGCCGTCGGACCGCGACTGCCCATACGCGGCCGACTGGGGCGGCGGCGGCTGGTCCCACATCTGTGACGGGGGCGGCGCTTCCTGCTACGGCGACAAGGCGAAGAAGTGGGGCGGATGGGGCCGATGCGGCATATGGAGGAGGAGGATGCCGTGGTGGTTTCGGTTTCGCTGCATCGGAGTGGACATGGAGGTCGTGGGGAGAAGGTGGAGGATGTACTGATGTAGGTTTCGTTTCTGGTTTTCGCTGGTTCTTGAACGTGCGTTTTTTTCCAGCGATCTTTTCCTTGCGGGATGGAGGTAGGGGGACGACGTACCACGGAACGCCACCGGCTCCGCTTTAAGAAATAGTAAAGATAAAGATATGCATAGCTTCCATACGAATTTGGATCACAACTCAACCAGGCTCAGGACTAATCAAAGGGAACCAAGGTCTATCCCTAATGCCACATAAACAACTCCATGATAAATGCATATCCTCCCATGTCAGCTCATCATAAAATCCAGTAAATACCCACTTGATATTATCACCCGAATCACAATACCACACCAATGAAACTAGTAGACAAGTACTGGAACCGGAAATTCACTTTGGCACCCGGGTGCATATGCACCCGGTATTTGAAAAACATTTTTCGAAATGTCGAAAAAATCTGAAATAAAATTTCGGGGATACATCTTCATATCATGTGCCTTCACAAAGTTGTTTCAGTGAAAACTCATATTTTTTGTGTCCCGTGCAAAAAAGACAAGAAATAGTCTCGTAAAAAGCCTTATTTTAGCACCAAATTTTATCTTTTTTACACAAGCCACAAAAGAAGTCAGTTTTTCGTGAAACGACTTTGTGAGCATATAGCATGTTAAGATCTATGTGCGGATATTTGTTTCCATATTTTTTGACATTTCAAAATATGTCCAAAATGCATTTCAAATAAAGGGTGCATATGCTCCTGGGAGCCAAAACACCACTCCCGGAATTATTATCATAATTGTATAGAAGAGAACAAGCCCCTCCTCAACCATCACTCTCATCAATGAAGCTAGTAGACAAGTGGTCGACGAATCGTCGTGAGGTATAAATGGCATCTCTTCTTGCAAATGTGTGTCAAATCGGTTTAGATGTTAGTTTGTTTTTTGCGAATGAGATGCTAGCTTTTGCTTATGTTCTTTGCAATGTGTAGTTTAAATTTGCATTCAGTATCTCCCTCGTATGTTAGCATGATTTTGCAATGATTAAGATTGGTTCAGGCACAGGTAGAAAAAAATTGCTCCGAGCCATAACTTTGAACCAGTTGCGAAATTTTTGTTGTGTAATAAGAAAAAAATTGTATTTTCTACTTGCTCACTGAACCAATAACTTTGGCACAAACTTCTGGAGGGAAGAGAACACATAGGAGGGTCAAAATTCTTCCTTGAAGGTTTTCGGGTTTAAGGGCCAGGAAGAGCACTCGCCAAGGGCATTGTCGATTGTTTGGATCCGATAACAGACAAGTCTGCATAACTGACACGGAACACAAATACTGCCTCTCCTTCTCGCAGTTTCAAACTATGTGCCGGAATGCTGCATTTTTCGCCTTTCACTGCCATCATTCTGGTACCCATAAGTTTTTCAAAAGAAACATTCCAACGCTCAGTAACATCACAGAGCATCCATCCATATATATACAACACAAAGGTCTCATCACCATAACGAGGGGGCTGATCAAGCACATAGTTTGAAAATGGCTACAAATTTAGGATACTATCCAGCATTCCGTGTGGATATACAGCAGGGTCGTTACAGAGATGCGAGAAGAACCAAGCCAGGGAGCTTTCCTTTCCTTCTCCCCGAGCGACCCGGCATCAGCAGTTGCTTATATTACATGCGCAGCTCCTCCATAGCCTTGATGGCCTCCCTGCAAGCAAGTCGCAACAATCAAAAGGCGTAAAGAAACAGCGTCGCCATCAACAGATCTCAAAGGGATTATATGTCCATCTTCCTCCATGGATAGATAAGATGGGTCCAACAATTCAGGGATGGTGACCAGCATTGGTACCTCAGCGCTTCGGTGACCTCATCGCTCTTAGGGTCAAGTTGCTGTGCTTTCAGGAAGGCGTCGGCTGCTCCTTTGTAATCCTACACATGGACAAAAAAGTATCATGAGAGGGAGGTATGCAGAGGTGGAGATACTGAATCAGATCCTTCAGGGTAGAGTTGACATATAGCAGCTAGCTCTATACCTTCATGAAACTGAGAGCTTTGCCCTCACGGTACCATGCCTTGGACCAGCTGGGCTGCATCATTCTGCACTGCCGCGCGTCTTCCAAAGCTCTGTCCCCTTCCCGCATCCGCAGCCAGCAGAGGCTCCGGTTCGCAAACATGGTGGCGTCAAGTGGGTCTATATCCATTACCTGCATTTACGACCAGCAAGTTCAGTTTTCTGTGTCTTTTTGACGCAATGGTAAAAGGATCTATCAGGCTCTATAGAGCATATCATTGTCTTTTCATTAGTTTATCATCTCATCTGATGTAACAAAACTGTAGATAAGTTGTGGCTGGGTCGAGATAAAGTGGCAAACATCTGGTTAATCCTATGAACTATGAAGTGCAGTGTAGTCACCCAACCATAAGACGCAAGGCAGCCATACTTCTATAGAAATTTCAACATATACCACCAGTCAGTCCAATCATCACTGAACATGTATTATATGATTCAAATCATTTACAGCCATAGAAGTACATCGCTGTAAGGTAGTCCCCCTTTCCAAATGCTTCCTTCCCTTGCGACTTCAAATCAGCTATTCGCTGTTCCACAGGAAGTGCGTCCTGAACACAGTACCATGTTCGGTTACAGGCATGCATAGCGAATGATAGGTTCTTACAGCACAATAAGTGTTCAAAAAACAACAAAGCATAACTATTACAGTTGGAATATTGAAGTCATGTTCTTGGTCTGAAATCCTTTCAATAGCAAACATATACATTTTTTACTGTGTTGCCTTTGCAAACTTCGCTAAACAGATGGACAACTTCAGTCTAAATATAAATGTGTTTAGGAATACCATCCACCAACCTAATACCCACAAGAGTGTGCCTGTACCACTCAGTTCAAGGTTTTCCCAATGCTGATAGTTACCTTCTTCTACCAGTTCTTAAATTTGTCAAGAACAGGGGGTCTAAAATTTCCGCAATGTTATCATGTTCCATTTTCCTGTTCTTATAACGATATTAAAGTGGAAACTATTAGCAGACCAAGGACACATCGAAAAAAGGGTCAGATCCATGCATGTAAACAGCGGTCATGAGTGTGTGTACTTGCCAGGTAAGCTTTTCGCTCTATCAAGAACAATGCAGCATAACAAATTACTTCATTTTAAAAATTAGATACAAACCAATCATGCAGCTTCAGGAACATAGGTTATGGTGGAATTAAGTAATGAAGAAATCATCTACACACCTGAGGCTCGATATGTGGAGATCTATCAGTACTCATTATCCCATCAACACTCCAAACTGGCAGAGATGGAATTGGTTTTGTTCTAGGAAACAGCATTTCAACAAGCTCGCGTTGACCACGAGCTGCTGCTAGCTCAATTGGAATGACGCCATGCTATATCATCAAACAGAGCATAAGATGTTATATAATCAAGCATGAAAAAGACAACACAATCAACATCATTAGATTATTGGTAGTGAAGTGGCAGTGAAGTCCTAGACACTGCTAAATTGACATATCAGAATATAAAGCAAAGGTAGACAAAGTATCCCTCTCGAATCCTAGTCTGTCTGATCCAGTACTAGCAATGATAGTACACAGGCTTATACATTTTTTTTCAATAAAACCACATATATTTATATTAACACCAGAAGGAGCCAGAAGACTCCATACAACTCGATCTATAACAAAGGCCACACGAAAAATAAAATGAATGTGCATGGGCTTAGACAAACACTAAAAACAGATATCCAGTGGCATATTAGTATCATGATTCTCATGAGATAATTGTGAACTGCAATCTCGGATATCTGACTGGTGCAATATTTGACATATGAACATAGTATACAATGCACTCGTCTATCAGGAGACCTTAGTTAGATCCCACCCAGCATCGGATACGCAAGGAGTAAGGGGTCAATAATGCAACTCTGGAAGCATAAAAGCTAGGGAACAGAGAGATGTACACAGTGCTACAGTTACCTGGTTAGGAATATTAGGGTCAGCCCCAGCCTCTAGCAGCAACTTGACAAAGTCGGTTAAGCCATCATCAACTGCCTCTGACAATGCAGTCGGTCCAGAGTAACCACGAGCATTCACATCAGCACCAGCCTATGAATAGAAGTAACATAGCTTTAGAGATTGGATTTGCATGAGTAACCATGCCATATTCGACCCGAAAAAACAAGTTACTCTACAGATATGGAGACATTCAAACATAAAAAACATAAGAAAATACATCAAGTAGGTAAGTTACTGGACCTCAATCAGCAGCCTCATGCATTTCAAGGACTCTCCACAGACAGCCATCACGAGTGGTGAAAAGATGTGATTAGCCACTCTGCTGGGCTGAAAAGAGAAATAAACCATGGTTTTGATAGGAATCAGTTAGATTACATGAAGGTGCATTCTAAAATGAGCCTAGGAAGTATGCTGGTGCGTGTCCAAGAATACAAAATCACATCATCAAGCCAGAAAATGTTTATTTCATTTTCCTTCCCAGTTTAGAACGTGCATTCAACTAGCTGAAATGGAACAAACTTACATCAGCACCATGCTCCAGCAGAACCTTCACAACCTCAACGCGGTCCTTTGCAGCCGCCAAGTGTAATGGCGCACCCCGATGATCCACTGGATCCACATCAACTCCTTTGGACAGCAATAGCCTTACAGCCTCACAGTGTCCTGGAGGCACAACAAACATAGTGCGAACCCAAATATATCAGAAACAGAGCATGTAGAGAGTAACTCCTTTTCTATGCAATCAATGCCATTCCTATGATTTTTCAGGGACTGAGAGCAGACCGACCTTCCTCTGCTGCATTATGCAGCGGCGTGGAGCCCCTCTCTTCGGGCATCACGGGGTCAGCGCCATGGTCGAGAAGGTACCTCATAACCTGGACATTCCCCCCAAGTGCGGCGTACAACATTGGAGTCACACCTACAAGGGGAACACAACAATTTTTTTTCTCAAGGTACTTGCAGAAACAATTATTCCTGGTATGGACGAACAAGCCTTCAAATAGGTGTGCACACCTGTTTTCGTCACAGAATTGACATCAAGCCCTGATTCCTCCACCAGGAACTTGCAGATCTCCAGGTACCCCTTGTCAGCAGCGAAATGAAGCGCGTTAGCCCTTTGGGGTCCTTGGCTCGCCGCAGGTCCACCTTCTTCGCCATTTCTGGGAAGGGAAAATCGCAGGAGCAAGAAGTCAGACAGCACGGTGGTTCCGAAATCAGCGACACAAGGGTGTTTCATTCAAAATAAATTTGTGAAGCGAGTCTGCGGAGTCTCGAATCTAGGGTTTCTTCCTTCAAAATATTTTTTGGGGGCGGGTTTCTTCCTTCAAAATACGTTTTGGGGGTTTCGTCCTAGATTAGCAGATCGAAGTTTTCCCAGAACTGGCAACCGCCCCACCCCGAATCCGAAGGAAATGCTCATAGATTTGCAACCACCCACCCCAATTCGTCCGTAGGGCGCAGGCAGCACGCGAGAGTTTGAAACAAGAAGAGTAATCGATCGTACAGCATTCCATCAGCGGAGAGAGAGTGAGTGAGTGTGTGTGGCAGCGGCGCTTACTCTTGAGGAGGCGGAGGTCGCCGTCGAAGGCGGCCTTGAGGGCGACGTTGGAGGGGGAAGAGGCCATGGCTGCGGCAGGCGGCGGCGGCGAAGGCGCCGAGGCGGTGAAGGGTTTTTGGGGGAGGGGACGGGAGGAGGCGGCGTAACTGGCGCCAAATAGGCGCAAATCTAGACTAATATTAAAAGATCCAGAGGGCGGAGATTCAGACGATCTGGATCCTACAACACGAGTATCCTACAGCCCACGACGCTTCAATGTTTAACACAAACGCAACGTTTAGCAGAAAACACAATTCATCAACAGGGAAAAAGAACTCCCGTTAAAAAAAAAACAGGGAAAAAGAACTGACGATATCCACGAACCACGACCTCCACGGCTCCACGCAACGGCCGCACTCCACGACCTCCTGCACGATTCCCGCCTCGCCCTCTGGTCTGAGCTCGCGGCCGCCGTCTATCAGGTCCCCGCCGTCTATCAGGTCGCCGCCGCCTCTCAGTTCGCCAACGCGTCCGCCGCCTCTCAGGTCGCCAACGCAGCCGCCGCCTCTCAGTTCTGCCGCCTCTCAGTTCGCCGACTCCGCCTCTCAGTTCGCCACCCCCGCCTCCGCCTCTCACTTCGCCGACTCCGCCTCTCAGTTCGCCGACTCCGCCTCTCAGTTCGCCGACTCCGCCTCTCGGTTCGCCACCCCGCCTCCGCCTCTCACTTCGCCGCCACCGGCCCTTACTTCGCCTCCGCTTCTCAGTTCGCCGCCACCGGCCCTTACTTTGCCGCCGCCTCTCAGTTCGTCGCCGCTGACCTTGAGTTCGTAGCTCTCGCCTACGACCTCGACTGCAGCCTACGACCTTGCCGCCGACCGCTCAGTTCTCCACCCTCACCGCCGCCCTCGCCTCCGACCTCGACCTTCGCGCCGTCGCGACTTCAGCTGCCTCCGGCCGCAAACAGGGAAACTGCTCCACGAAGGTACCAACCATTACTAGATAACACAGAGAAGTGTTTTGAATTACTTACAAAGACCAAATTCCTATGTGATTTCAATACTTCACCAAATACCTATTATTCTAAGTAAATTATGATAGATAGATAAAATAAATCACTAGAACAATTGTTGAATTACTTAGAAAGACCAAATTTAATTCACAATGCAATTATGCTACTTCACCTATCAAGTTATTGCTACGATGGATAATGATGTATCATAGATTTATTAAACACTAATACATTTATTTGGAAATGGGAACTGAAATTGAATCGATGTATCATAAGGGATGTTCAATTCACCAATGGTATCAACAGAATGATGTTTGCAATGTTGTTTCTCCGGTATAATAAGGGTTAATGCCTCCTGTTGTTTATGTTTATATTATATTTAGCCGTGTGGATCGCTCCCCGTTTGTGGTATATAGAGCATCGGCATCTGCCCGAGAATGAAGTGAAGAGCGACTTCCCCACGTAAGTTTTTTGGTATATAGAGCATTAGTCCGGTCATTGCGTTATTTGATTTATGAACCTTTAAGGTTTATTCTCTGATTGTCAATCCATATGAAGGATATAAGAGAATGCACGTAAGAACACTCTTGCAGACCATATGGGACATGTGGTAGGATTTCTCGAAAAAAGAACACTCATGTAGCACACAAGTCAGCACAGAATGCACGTAAGAACACTCTTGCAGACCGGACATGTGGTAGGATTTTTTTGTGCTGACAGATAAACACTATGATATATGAAGTTTGCTGTATCAGCATTTTTTTTCTTCAGAGTTTAGTACATGGCATGCTAATCTGGCTTGTGACCTCTGGCTTTTTACCTTTTCCTTTGCATTTTATAAGCAAGAACTTCATATATCATAATGTTTTGTTCAAAGGTTAGCAATGTGGATCTGCACATTAAACATGGATGCTAGAGTATTCATGTTGAATATATGAAGGGTACATGGTACTAGAAACTGATTCAAAGTCTCAGGTTTCTACAGATAATTGTTCTTATAAAGCAGATTTCAACGAGGACGCCGTCGACGACCTCCGACATGCCGCCATCATCGCACGCCCCCGTCCGTCTACCATCTACAGCTGAACAAGTCGCCGCCGCTGAAAATCCTCTTGCAATTGCGCCGTGCTTCTCCGCTGGGTACAATCGTACGGATATCTTGTAATTGAGCTGCTTTCATAATTGCAAATTTCCATGAACGTGGATTCATCACAATGACAAGCAAACTCTTTCGTGGTTGTATTTGATGCTTCAGTTATGATTTTGTTCCGATAAAGCGTTACAGTTTAATTTCTGCATATGTATATTATGCTACTGCAATGCGGTTCAGTTAGGATCAGATGAGATGGACAACCTCACTTTGGAAAACTACTGATTTCAATTTTGTACGATATGTAAGATGCAATTTTCTGTTGGCAGATTACATGCATAGTATTCGATCGGTACGTAGGTAATTGCAATTTTCCTTCAACTAATTGGTAAGGTTTTTATAAGTACAGTTTGCCTTGAATCCAAACTTAAGAAATATGCCATGGTATTTTCAGAAAGCTCTCACTTGTTTCGGTTTGCTCATGTCCCTGCAACATGGCGTAGTGCTGGTAGTGATTTAAGAAATATGCCATGTACTTACTTTTCAGCTTGCGGTTTGAGGTATATTTACTTTATTTTGTCCCATTTGTGAATAGATGGATTTTATGTTCTTTATGTTAAGTTGATGTTACCATTCTGTTACTTCTACCAGATCGCGGCATTTAATATGCAGGAGGCTCTGATTTGGAAGGAGAAAATTGAGATGGTCATCGATCAGGTTTAACATTTCCAAATCCCGAATCTCACATATATAGGGTACCAACAATTGCCAAGAGATTCTTTGTTTTGTTATATAAGGATCCCCAAGTAAGAATATTTATACAAAACATTTATATGTGTTTTCCTGAATACACAATAGTACTTACCGATTGACTTAATATTTGCTTGGAAACTCAAACCGATGGGGGGAAGTTTTAATCCGCCCATCTCATTTGTTTAGATCATCTTTCTGTCTGGTCTCTACATTCTGCAATATTTTTATGATAGCTATGTTTTCCTCGCTGAGTTGCCTGAATTCCTTGGTGGTTCATACACAAATTGGAGGCTGGTTTCGTGAAGGATATCAGGCCAGTTTCCAATGGAGAAGAAAGAAGCATTTCTTTTCTTCGGTTAGAGCAGCTGAAGGCAAGTTTCAGGAATAATATTTTTACATTCAAGCTGTACATATCTAGCTGATTACTGCTTCTAATTTCTGTGTTACTTCTGGTGGCATCTGTTTCTTCTGTGTCATCGTCAAGTTTGAAGGTGCACGGTTTTTTAGAGCTTCTTGGACACATTTATTATATTTATCTCACCACATACTTTTTGTAAGACTCTAGAGCTATTTGATTTCAGTTGCCGAGTTTGGCTAAAGTATATTCTTTTAGTGTTTTTTGTACTGTATTTACTCCCGGTTAGACGATAAATGATACAGTACAATTTTGTTCTTTTGCGCTGCAGTTTTTGGTAGAACATGGAATTTTGAATGAGTTAACATTTATCGTCATTAATATTATTTTGCAAAGTGAATAAAAATCTTTTCATTTTATGTGTACAATATTTTTTTGAGCATTAGTCGAAACGTGCATATGGTTTATTGTTGATTATTACACGAAGCAGTTGTGTTGTGGTACGATTTATCAGTGCATTATTTTAGACATTTAATTGTTTTTTTTAAAGAGTCTCCCCTCCGATTTCTATTAATAGAAACCAAGGTTCTGGTTGTTCATTTAATTGCTTTTGATAATCTAACAATCTGGCGCTGGAACTTTTGCTCTCAGCTCTAACAGGCAAGTCATATGTGTATATTGTAGATATAAGTCACTATATAATGGTGCAAATCAGGTAACAGTTTAACATGTTATATGTATTTCCGAGAAAAATACTGTATACATTAGTTGACTAAAACAACCTTTTTTGTTTTTGAAAAAATGGAATTAAGAAAAGACACATAATTAGTCGATTTGTATTGACTACAAAGAATCTGGATCGCTGTGTCAAAACTAATCAAATTGTTTGTTTTACCCTTCTATTTTAACCATCAGAAAAGTATATCATATCTTTGCATGGCTTAAATCTGCTTTTATAAATGATTTAAACTGGGTTCAAGAAAACATTGCGTACACACATATATTTTTCTGCATTTTATGAAGACGTGCATTGCACGTGCCCTGTTACTAGTAGTGGGGAAGGGGCAAAGCGGACCTCTGCCACTTGGCGTTGGACGTGTTACGTGTGGGTGTTGTTCGGGACACCTGTGCAGCAACTGTTAGAGCATCTCCAACGACGCGCAACGCGTCGGCGCGCTATTTTTTTTAGCACCAAATTAGCATTTTAGCGTGTTGGGCGCATGCTTTCCTTTAACAGCCGCGCTACAATGTGGGGACATCTGTACAGAGTGCAGCAAATCTTACCACCTTGTTTTTTTTTTTTCTGAGAATTCTTGCCACCTTGGCTAAAGCCGAAAGGATATGTCTCAGGAATACCGGGCCAAAACTTGGACCCGGCCGGGATTCGGACCGGCTCTAGAAAAACGACCGTGAAATCACAAGCCTAGGCCGCGCTTGATTGGGCCTATATTAAACGGGGGTATGGAATTATGGACCATCGAATGTGCGTTTTCTTTACAGCTATTGGACCGGTAACTTAGTCCAGCTCCATAAAATTACAGGGCATCTAAAAAAAAAGGGTTCCCCCACCTATCGCTTTTAGCGAGTTATATCATCCGACTCGCCCGCGTACTTCGTTTCCAAGGGAAGGCCCAGTACGTGAAAAAAGCCCATTCGCTGCTATTTACATCATCCGTTCGCGTTTCTTCATTCTTCCAGTTTTACGTACAACGGAATAGTAAATGACCACGTACGAAAATGGTTCAGATTTCCATACGTGTATTCTGCGTACAGCAGATTATTGGATGATTTCATACAAATCTGTTCCTATAATTTTTATTAAAAATGAACCCTTTTCAAAAATGAATATTTTTCAATACGAATGGTTCTTTATACTGAATATTTTTTAACGGAATATTAAAATCGGAACCATTTTAAAATCATAACCATTTATAAAAATGGAACAATTTTCTAAAATCAGAACCATTTTCAAAAAACGAAACCAAATTTCAGATGAACCAAAATGTCGGTGAACCAAAAATAGATGTGAACCGAAAATGTCGATGAACCGAAAATGCCCGGCAAACCAAAAATGTCGATGAACCAAAAATAATAGTGAACCAAAATTCCAGTTGCACTGAAAATGTCGGTGAACCAAAAATATTGATGAACCGAAAATAACATTGAACCCAAATTTAGTTCGACCGAAAATAGTACTAAACTATCGCACCATTTTAAATTTAAAATTATTTAGATTTGCATTTTCAAAATAAGAAACATTTTTAAAAACGGAACATTTTCAAAAGTTGGAACCATTTTTATCGGAACCATTACAAAAGTTGGAACCATTTTTAAAATCGGAATCAATTTCAAAAAAAGGGAACCATTTTTTTAAATCGGCACCATTTTCAAATAACGGAACCATTTTTTTTTAAAAGGAACCATTTTCAAAAAAAAGGAACCTTTTTTTAAAACCGAACCATTTACAAATAACAAATCCATTTTTTAAATCTGAACCATTTTCAAAAATACGAACCATTTTTGAAAAATTGGAACCATTTAAAAAAATCAGAACAATTTTTTTCATTCGGAACCATTTTCAAAAATTGGAACCATTTTTTTTTGGTTCAGAACCATTTTTCCGTTTCGGAACCATTTTCAAAAAGGAACCATTTTCGAAAAATCGAAACCATTTTTTTCATTTGGAACCATTTTTTCCGTTCGGAACCATTTTTCAAAAAGGAACCATTTTCGAAAAATCAGAACCATTTTTTTCATTCGGAACCATTTTTTCCGTTCGGAACCATTTTTTTCGGTTCAGAACCATTTTCAAAAATCAGAACCATTTTTCGGTTCAGAACCATTTTAAAAAAGGAACCATTTTCGAAAAATCGGAACCATTTAAAAAAAAATTGGAACCATTTTCGAAAATCGGAACCATTTTTTGGGTTCGGAATCATTTTCAAAAAGGAACCATTTTAAAAAAGGAACCATTTTTAAAAAAATCAGAACCATTTTTTCGGTTCGGAACCATTTTCAAAAATCAGAACCATTTTTTCGGGTCGGAACCATTTTCAAAAATGAACCATTTTTTTTATAAAATGGAACCATTTTTTGAAAAATCGTAACCATTTTTTCGGTTCGGAACCATTTTTTCGGTTCGGAACCATTTTCAAAAAGGAACCATTTTTTAAGAAATCGGAACTAGTTTTTCGGTTCGGAACCATTTTCAAAAATCGGAACCATTTTTAAAAAAGAACCATTTTCGAAAACATCGGAACCATTTTTTTCATTCAGAACCATTTTAAAAATCGGAGCATTTTTTCGGTTCGGAACCATTTTCAAAAAGGAACCATTTTTTAAAAGAACCATTTTCAAAAAAGAACTATTTCCGAAAATGGTTCAGATTTTAAAAATGGTTCCAAAATATTAATACTGCACCAAACCACATAACTAAAAATAAAGAAGGAAAAGAAAAGTAGAAGAAATAATGAAAAGTAAAAAGAAATAGTAAATCGGAAAACAAAAAAGAAACAGGAAAGGAATCGAAAGCCGGAAAGGAATATATAGAAGAAGAAAGAAAAATAGACAAGCTTCGGACCAGAGCCCATTGGCTAGGGGTGGATATCGAGCCATCTCGACTCGACTCGACTCAACTCGTAAATACTCGTTAGTTAACGAGCCAACTCAACTCAACTCGTTAACTAAACAAGCACAAGACCCCCAACTTGGCTCGACTCAATAAAAACTCGAGTTGGCTCATTAAACTCATTAAGCTCGGTAATAAACGTCAACAACATAAATATGTATGGCGGGAGTAGTCCATAATATAACATAAACTTAAACATTCAAGCATTGCTTAACAAATCATTGCCAATAGCATAAAATTGACAACATGATAGAAAATAACAGCTAGATATGCCTACTGGCTATGCTCCGGTGTAGGTATGGCCTAGATAATGTGGACATTATAGATCTGAACTTTGTGTTGCATGTTGATGAACGAAAACATTCAATGGACTAGCCCACTAATTAATGGTCATAGGCATATTACGAGCTACACGAGTACTCGTAACTCGACTCATTAAACTCGTTTTCTTAATGAGCTAGAAATGTCAGCTTGGCTCAACTCATTAGTGTCCGAGTTTGAGTCAAGTTGAGCAGAGTTTTTGAGTGCTCATTAAGCTCACGAGTTTCGAGTTTTATTTCCAGACCTACCATTGGCCATGCATCCCATGCGCTCGCTTGTGCAGCCTGGGTTCGAATTTGGGCCGGCCCAACTAGGGATGGAAGGCAGCGCAGTTGGGCCGGACCGCTAAGAAGCTCTACGCAGGCGATGCGGTGCTACAGCTCACAGAAGGCGATGAATATGGTTTGCGAAAAAAAATACTGGGCATCCAAGCAGGGCTTAAGCCTAAAGAAGCCCGGCTAGGACGGCATGGTCGAAAACGGCCGAAATCGTATTTTTTCGCGAACCTGATTCCAACCCGAGTCGGGCTATTTATGGGCCGGGCTATCCATGGTCAGGCTCTCAGTTCTCACTCCGGCAGTGACCAAGTGCTCACGTGAACATTGGCTTTTCAGATTACAATCTTTAAAAAAAAACTTCAATGCTAAAGTTTTTCACTATCGTAATCAGCTCATATGTGTTGTCGTGTGCAATTTAGGGGGGCACTCGACAAATAGGCGTTGTTCTTGAGTGCTGAGAAAAAACACTCAGCAAATAAATGCACACGGCATATTCACGATTTGCCGAGTGTAAGCACTCCACGTATTTAAACGGCGGCTCACGAGCCAAGTTATATGCCGAGTGTACCTTTTGTTAAAGGTCATCAAACTTTTGTTTCTACTACTCTCTCCATCTCTGTTTATTAGGCATATTTCGGGTTTCTCTGCGACCTATGCAAGTGAGTATTGGACGATTTAATTACTACTAAATCATGCAATTAATTAGGAAAGACCAAAAAGATTAAATCATAATCTCATGCATTGGCCTAATTTAATTGAGCATTGGCTAAATCGGATGCAGATTGGGGAGAGGAAGGGCTGGAAGCATTTATAGGAGATCATTAATGCTAATTGTGCCTAACTCTTGATAAAATCTGTTTTTGATATTGTGCCTAATAAACCGAGATGGAGGGAGTACTTACTTCGATCCATATTAATTATAACAACATTTAATATGGATTAGAGGGAGTACTTATTTCGTCGAGAGTACCGTTTGTCGAAGGCCACACCAAATGCTCGGCATGCAACTATATGCCAAGCGTTTTTATATAACGAAAGCTGTGTGCACCGCTGCCACACTCGGCATACGTGCTTGCCGACTGGATACAAGTTAGGACACAAGTTAGTGCCCAAAATCTGCCCAATAGCCCCCCAAACCACCTTAGCCACAAGACATTTGAAAAATAAATGGTCAGGAGATTCATGTTGAGTACAGAACGAACAAAGAGGAGACCCCTCCCATTTTCTTTTTTCATGTTATCCCTGGTAAGATCAGCGTTTTGAAACAATTTCCACATAAAGATTTTTATTTTCAATGTAACTTTAGCTGACCAAAGCCATTTATAATTAGCTCCAGCCTCCAGCTAAGTATTTCTCCATGAATTTATATACAGATTTAGTCGTGAACTTTCCATTCTCATTCCAACTTTCCATTCTCATTCCACAACCAGGAGATGGAGTCATTAATGTCGGGGAACCGTCACGCAAAAGGGTTTTTTCTGTCGCTCCAGCCCTGTCGGCCTTTGCGTGGCGGGAAACCGTCACTAGTATTTTTTGTGGAGGTTTACCCCCTTTTCCCGACGGTTTTCCACCGTCACTAGTCCTTGAAATTCCAGTAGTGATATTCTCATCAGATAACTGAATCAGGTTTACCCAACCACAACATCATTCCATTGTCTTAACAACTCGCCCGATTGACGTAAAACAATTAATGTTAATCATTTTGCATTTGCCTATAAGTATCTTAATTGATCCCTCCACTTTTATAAACAAGGTCACTTTATCTTGCATTTAAGTCTATACAAATATCAACTACGCACAATACATTCATTGTGAAAACATGTTTCGTGACAAACATTATAGGCACTCCTCGGCCACGATCTAATGCATGCTACATACTCCATGGTGAGGCAAAATTGCCACCAGTAATTTCTCGTTGCGAAAAAAGGTTGTTCTCCTGTAAGTGGATGTATTTAAATAAGTAAGTTCCAGTTGCTAACCGACATTGTCCAATTGGTGATGCAAGTGATACAAGACGCGCGTGGATTCAATCATTCAGACGAGTAGCTAATTAACTACAGTGTTCAAAGTCAAACGGCTATGGGCTAGAAGAGGCCCAAGAAATAGTTGTACAAGTTTATTCCGTTCCAAATAATTAGGAAAAACGCAATCAATAATAGGCATGCATGCATTGTTGTCAATGCCTCAACCGACGTCGTTAGGTCAAATACTTTAATTAACACAACTGTAGAGATTACTCGTAGTTGGACAGGCATGCAAGTATGCAGCTGATAATCTTGTCAAATCTGTGTATGGTATTTTAGATCAACTAGCTGTGTTTCCGTTCATAGACAAGAAGAATAGGCTAATACTCTTGTCCTCTCTAAATTATTCCTCAAATATCTTATATAAATTAAATGTTTTCAAACTAACTATATACATCTGTAGTCTGCACGATCATTTCTATAAATACATATATAATTGTACGATTAGGTAAAACAAACATTGACAATACTTGCATGCGGTGCTCGAAATTTTGACGAAACTTCAACGAAAATTTCTGAAATTTTGGTAATTTCGGTGGGTACCAAATATTTTTTTACCACATTTTCGTGCATATTCGAAGGAAATGCAAACTAAATTTTGATGCAATTTGAAAGAAAAAATCGGATTTTTATGAAAGATCCAAAATTTCGGGAATTTTGGTGGATTCCATAGTCTCTCTCTTTCCGATTTTTCCCTGCTTGCATGTATTAATTGTTGTCAATGGCTTAACTGATGTAATTATAGGTCAAATCCTTTAATTAATAGCATTGCAGAGATTCACTGATCTTCTTGTCAAATCTGCAAATGGTATTTTAGATCTCCAACCAACTATTAATGCCTAGGAGTAGCTAAAAGATAACGGACCTAAGCTTGAATGGAGTGCTCATCGAGTGGGTGATGGAGGACAAATCATTGAAGGCATCAATGATAGCCATCGCCAAATTCTATTGTGGATCCATGCCTAGGTGATGAGGACGGTGGATTCGCCATGGGAGTCGCTAGAGCCAAGTGGAGTCAGCCATTGGTCACCCCACTACTTTGCATCTTAACATGTCACATGTTATGTCTTGAGGATTTACGTAAACAATATATTAATCATTTTACATTCACCTATAAATACCTTAACTAAGCCATCCATTTTTATACACAAGTCCACTTTATCTTGAATTAAGTCTAGTTATTTTACTAAGTCTATAACAAATATCTACTACCCAATAAATATATTATGAAACAATGTTTCGTGATAAATCTACCGATATTGATTTGGTAGTGTAGATTCATGTTAATTACTGCTTTCAACATATACAATAACCAAATAAATACATTATGACGACATGATTGATGATAAATTTAATTAGGGGCAAACTTAAACCTGTTTGAGTAAGGATAAAATCAAATGGGCTTGTATATAAAAATGGAGGATGAAATAGTTATTATGCTTCACGACTAGCCAGCAGGAAATATGGGGACTCCTCAGTCACGATCTGATGCATGCATGGTACATACTCCAGTGGTGACTGGTGAGGCCAAATTGACACCAATAGTTTTGTTTTGCCAAAAACAGGTTGTAACTTCTCTTGCAAGTGGATATATTTCGATAAGTTTCAGTTGCTAACCAACATTGTCAAATTGATGGCGCAAGTGGATATATTGTAGTTATCTAGAAAACAAAAGGACACGTGTTGGTACACATGATTAGCTAACTAGAGTTCAAAGTCAAATGTTTATGTGCTAGAAGAGGATAAAAACTAGTACGAGTAAACTCCAGTCCAAATGATTAGGAAAAACAACACTTAATAATATACTAAGCACATAGTCGTATGCATGTATTGTTATCAATGCCTCAACCGACGTCATTATAGGTTAATTACTTTAATTAATATTACTGTAGAGATTCACCGGAGGTTGGACATGCATCTAAGTATGCAATTGATATTCTTGTCAAAGCTGCATGCATATGGTATTTTAGATCAATTTGCTGTGTTGTGGTTCGAAGACAAGAAGAACTGGCTAATATTCTTGTCCACTCTAAATTGTTCCTCAAATCTCTTATTTAAATTAAAATTTTAAAATATATATGTAATCTGTACGATTAGGAAAAACATCAACTAATAGTACTTGCATGTACTAAGCACATAGTCGTACGCATGTATTGTTATCAATGTCTCAACCGACGTCATTATAGGTCAAATACTTTAATTAACACAACTGTAGAGATTCACCGGAAGAGGTTGGACATGCATCCAAGTATGCAACTGATATTCTTGTCAAACCTGCATGCATTTGGTATTTTAGATCAATTTGCTGTGTTGCGGTTCATAGACAAGAAGAACTGACTAATATTCTTGTCCTCTCTAAATAGTTCCTCAAATCTCTTATTTAAATTAAATTTTCAAAAATGATTACATACATCTGTAATCTGCACAATTAGGAAAAACAGCAACTAATAGTACTTGCATGTCAATGCCTCAACCGACGTCGTTATAGGTCAAATCCAATCATTAATACCACTGTAGAGATTCACCACTGATCTTCTTGTCAAACCTGCAAATTGTATATTTTAGATGTCCAGCCAACTGTTAACGCCTAATACAACTTAAAACTTATGATCAATTAATTATCTGTGCTGCGGTTCATAGACAAGCACGGCCAAATATTGATCTTGTCCTCTCTGAATTATTCCTCAGATATCTTATTTAAATTAAATGTTCAAACTGATTACATACATCTGCAATCTGTACGATCGTCTCTATAAATACATCTAAGGCATTGCCCATCAAATCATCAGCCAGCAATACAATACAATCTTTGCAGCTAGCCACACCCTTAATTGTTGTTTCCGACAAGAAGTTTAGAAAGATGAAGCTGACATGCATGCAGCTGCTCGCGGTGGCCTTCCTGGCTACGCTCGTCACCAAGTCATCTGCAGGTTTGCAATACAATTTCTACAGCTCGTCGTGCCCGAGCGCGGAGGAAACGATCAAGAACAAAGTCAATGGCTTGATCGACGCCAACCCTAGCGTCGCTGCTGCCTTGATTCGCTTGCTCTTCCATGACTGCTTTGTTCTGGTACGCAATCAGACTTCTCATAGTATTTCATAAACGCACACACCACTTCATTCTTTTCATTCTTTCCGGTGTTATCATCATTAGGGCTGTGACGCTTCCATCCTCCTGGACGCCTCGAGCGCCAACAGTTCGCCGGAGAAGTCGGCCATTCCCCTGGCCGGGTACGATGCTGTGGACACGATCAAGAAGGCGGTCGAGGACGTGTGCCCCGGGACGGTCTCCTGCGCCGACATCCTCGCCTTCGCTGCCCGCGACGCCGTCAACCGGTCCGCGGGCTTCTACTACCCCGTCAACTCTGGTCGGCGCGACCGCAACGCGTCCTCCTTTATAAGCATCCTGACGAACATCCCGTCGCTTAAATTTAGCATCGCGGACCTCGTCGCGAGGTTCGCCCAGAAGGGCCTCAACATCGTCGACCTCGTGGCGCTCTCGGGCGCGCACGCGATCGGCGTGGCGCACTGCTCCAGCGTCAACGACCGGCTGTACCCGTCGGTGGACCCGACGATGGACCCCGCCTACGCGGCGGACCTGAAGCAGAGGTGCCCGGCGCCGGCCCGCGGAGTGCCGGACAACCTGCTGAACAACAGCGCGGTGTCGCCGACGGTGCTGGACAATCAGTTCTTCAAGAACGCCTTGGCCAGGCGGGTGCTCTTCACCACGGACACGGCGCTGCTCAACCGCAACGACACGGCAACAAAGGTGGCAGAGATGGCGGTGGACCCGGCGAAGTGGATCGCGCAGTTCGCGGCGTCGATGGTGAAAATGGGAAGCATAAACGTTACCACGGGGACGCAAGGGCAGGTCCGGAAGCTCTGCCGTGCCATAAACAGCTAGTGAATTAATTGTTATAGGCGGGCACTTTTGTATGTAAACTTCCTATCTGATACTCTTGCGATTCAAAAATGAATAAAGAACTTTTTGTTCAGGGTGGCAGTTGGCATGCAACTTTTTAACTTATTTTGATTATCTAGAGGAATACCAATATGTTGATGTTCATAGTTGAGTTCTAATACTTTATATACATGGTCAACTAACAGTGGAATTTTTTGTCTTTGTCTTCACTTTTTGTCTGATTGGTCCTTCTCTTATGTTTTTCTAGCACAAGCCGTTACTAATTGTGTTCATACTAGCCTACCGGAGAAACACACTATAATTGAAACGACCCTGTCTTGCAATTTGTTCAAAACTTAAACATTCAGGACATTGTAATCATTTCTGTACTCTGCTTCTGAGCTAATGAAATTGGGCACCTTGGTGCCCTCCCCTTGTTCACAAAAAAAAGTGTCGGATCCAGGAATGGAGCAAGCCCCGGTCCAAAAACTAAGCGCACAAATAACTACTAAAAACTCTTGTAATAGTGCAAAAAATAGTATAATTGCAAAGATGGACATATTCTTTCAAATCATAGTTAACGGTGCAAGAATGTACATAAGAGATGACTAGAGACTAAAAATAGTAGTAATAAGATTCACCAACGCCAGAAGAATCGATACCTTTTTTAAAGTAAGAATAACTTATAAGAAAATGTACAAACATCACGTGAAATAGTCAATCAATCATTGATAAATATGAACTTACCGGAAACGACCGAGGGAAATACCTAGCCGAGGTGATCCAGAGCCACGTTCAACTGACTTCTACCAACAGAGAAGTGAATAGTTTGTGTCGCCGACAGAAGTGCAGCAATCAGCCAATTAGAGGAGGGGTGCCGGAGGGAACAATAAGCACGATTGGAGGCAGCATGGGGGCAAGAGGCGGCAACCGGCCAGGCAGGGGCCAACGACGGGTGGAGGACTGGCGGCGGCGGGAGATTCGAGCGAATTGGGCAAGACTGGGCTGCGTTCCAGGCCAATATTTTTTTTCTATAGGCAGTAGGCCGAACTTTTTGGCCATGGCCCTTGTTGTTCTGGGCCTGGATCTGCCCTCGGTCGACGGTGTGCTGGACTGCTGCAGCAAGGCCACGACCGCCTTGGTAAATTGATGTTGCGAGCTGGTAGTTTAGTTTTTGCAAAAGGATAACACCTTTCACGGTTGTGTTACTCAACATGTGTTGTGTATTTTAACCAACTGTGTGTCTTGTGAAAGAGAATAATTTAATATGTACCTTGATGTTTGTCATTTGCAAGAGACTAAAGTTATATGCATTATTATCATTGAATGCTTCTACTACCAGGTGGTGGTATGCCTTTTTTTAGTATACATGATCCTCAAAGAAACGGTTGAACCACTGTTGCAAATGAACCTTCCCACATCAGTCACGTGAGTTCGAATACGGAGCATTTTTTCCCTTACCATTGAGGATTTTGACCCGTTTCCATAGGACATGTCTGTATTAGTGGTCTATGCTTCTATTAGTTTTATCTAAAATAATTGAATGATTACTAGCATATGTTTGTTGGTCTGTTTTGGATATTACATAAGATACATAAATAACGTTTCCAAGTGCCATGATTTATTATCTAGGACATATTTTCATTTAACAAATGGATTTCAAAAACTTTGATGTCAACAGAATATTTGATTTCTTTTACTATTGGGAAATTCTTATGAACTACCCTTCATCACCCTTTATGAAGTCTACACATTAGTTATCCATGCATGTAACTAATCTTTTGTTTTGAATTTTTAGAAGTCATCCTATAGATTTATATCTTTTGCATCTTCGTTTCCATGAAATATACCAAATGAACTATCTTTAGGCGGTCCCAAGCGCCCTGCAAATGTTTTAGAGAAGGAAACTGGTGTCGCGGAAGATGGTATGTCCCAGATAAGTTACCTCATTCTGATGTTTTCATGTTCCCTGTAAATAATGTTGCTATCTTGTTTTGTGTAGATGGTGTTTCATTAAGTTTCGATTCCAGAGTTGATCGATCACTATTGGAACCCGAAACGTAGTCAATTGTTCTTTTTTTATATACTATCTTTATTTTGTAAAGTAATTTGTTTACAATTTGCAATTAATGTTTATTATTGCCCTTTATAAATTATAGGTAAATATACTGGGGCAGATTATACATTGTAACCTCATGTGACTAATTGTCTTATGGAAGAAAAATCGGGCAATTATTTACGAATATCCAATGGAACCTTAGAGGAGTTAATCTAGGGCCGGTCCAATGATTTTTTTTGTCCGGGACGAAGCAAAATAATTATATTTTTCCTGAGTTTTTATACTTAATTATATAGATCTTATTAAGCATGTTACAATATTAAAGTATAATTTTCTTTTGTTGGCATAGTTTATCCACATGGCAATGTTACTATATATTAGCTGGTGTGTTTTGTGGTTTACTGAATATGATAGAAAGATAGTAAAACATATTCTGTAAAAAAAATGTTCTAGAACTATTCTTTCTACAATACATAATTTACATTTATTTAGGGTAAAGATCTGTAGAGAGTACGATATATAAAATATCTCAAAAGCGGGTTCTAGTGTATGATTTAGTAAGCATATGTATAGATCATTTTAGAGTATAAACTGAACCAATGACATTATTTTTACACTTTTTCCTTGTCCAAATTGTCTTGTAAGCAAAAAAAAAACAAACAAAAGTATGTCCATTTTGTACTTAATAGTGAAACAACAGTCCTTAGAATAATCACCAACAAATATAAAATGATATGGATTCTAATATGTTTGCATATGTAATTCTATTATTTATATGGTATTATGCAATGTGCTTGTTATCTTCTTGTCTATACAAGTCCCCTGCTAGTTTACGAAATAAAAATTTATTGCATGAAATTAAACATGTATATACTTCAGAAGTGTTGGATTGAGTTGTAGAAATGTCATCGTAGTATTGGAATAATTTATTCATATGTATTTATACTATTTTTAGATATATTATTAGTGAAGATCACAGTCAAAGTTGTGTGTTGTTGACCAAAAAAGCAATTAATGCTTTTTAATTTAACAGAGTGAGTATTAGTATTTTTCTGGGTGTAATGGATAATAGCATAGTAATTACTAAATAATTTACCATTTTGGGTCCTTCTCTTCTCAACGTCCCGCCGCCCGACTTACCCGGCCTATGGGCCGACCCTGAGTTGATCCAGATCTATAAAAAGACATTTCATTGGAATGAGAGTCATTGTTGCATACAGCATATGAACCAGTGGTTCATGGAGACCTCAAGCCAAGTAACATCTTATTTGACTACTGCAATATTTTGAAACTTGGTGATTTTGGTATTTCTCGAATTATAAACTTTCCAGCAAAAGCACCACCTAGCACCCAAAGAGAACGAGTAACTACATGTAGCCAAAAGAATTGAGTATGAGGGGAATGGGCCATACGGCCACATCTTCCAAGAGCTAAACGCAAGATATTCAGATTTTCAAGCAGTGGACTTTGTTCACGAAGGAAGTGTTGACGAAATGACGCATATAATCTAGCTAGAAGCTCCATCTATCTAGCAACTGGTAGAGTGGTAGGCATGTGTGGTTTCAGAGCCCAACCGATGGTGTTTGTTAGTTGTAAAACACTATATGAATAAAGAGGGTTTGGTCGCTAAAAATAGTAGGATTAATTGTTTGGATTTCTGAAGAGACTATGGAAAGTGAAAGTCCCGCCAAGTTAGATATTTGGCATTTTTCGATAAAGTGAATATATTAATATCAAAAGACACCAATTACATCAAAAGATACATTAAGGATGCACACAGCCAAAAGAAGAAGAAAAAAGAAAAGAAAAATGCCAATGATCGGCAACTCACATCAACAAAACAACCATCACCAAAGCATAACAATGCACAAGCACCGTCATCGCCAATATAACCACCAAAGTCAGCTCATGGATTTTCACCCTGAGAAAAGTCCGAGAATGCTACAATCAATGCCTTCAAGAAGGAAACGGCGAAAACTCCGTCATTGCCAGGTACAACCAATGAAGGCCAGGCATAGGATTTTCATCCATAATCGAGACTCTCAAAGAGCACCACCAAACACAAAGTCACACCGTGTTACCACCCCCACTTTCCAAGAACACAGCTGCAAAGCACCAATGCCGCATGTGCAAGCTGCAGTGAAGCATCATCTGCTCTTGATCCAAGATCCTCGCCTCCGCCATAGTCCGGAACTCGACATGAGCAGTTGAGATGCTCTACACTAGTAGAAAAAGGGCCTTCCGTTTGGCCCATTTGTCCCGGATATTATTGGAACCGGGACTAAAGGGACAATTAGTCCCGGTTCGAATGGCCAGGGCGACGACCAGCTCCAGTCCCGGTTTGAACTCCACCTTTAGTACCCTGGTTCTAGAGGGAAAACCGGGACTAGCAAATCGGGACTAAAGGCACCCCCCTTTTGTCCCGGTTATCCACGAACCGTGACTAAAGGGCCCTCCACGTGGGCTCTGCGGAGCACGCGGGGTGGAGGACCTTTAATACCAACCGGGACTAAAGGTTTCTGTTTTTTTTTTCTTTTTCAATTTATTTAGGGTTTAGGAGGGATTTAGGGGTTTGGATTTTGTATTTTCCATTCAATTCTTTTTGTATGGAAATCACGTTGATGCGCCAAAAAAAAGTCGTATACATGAAGTTCATACTACATCGAGATCACGTTGATGCATATATACATACACATGCATACAAGTTGTTTTAATGAAATTCTCACGTCGAGATCACGTCAATTACATGGAGACATTAACTAGTATGGTAAAGCAATTCTCCGGTTTCCTTTATGACCTTCTTGTTCAAAAATCCTGCTAGTTCCTCTTGAATTGCTTTTAGGCGGTTCGTTGGTATGAGCTTGTCCCGCATTCTTTCCATCTAGATCAATATGAATATGTGAGTTGTGTGTATATATATGAAATCATCATACAATAAATTATGAATGAAACTCAACACAATTGATGGTAATAAAATAAATTGCGAATAGTGTTTACGTACTTGAACTGTTCTTTGATCTCTTTTCCGCTCACTGATACAATAGCGCATGAACTCGCAAACATAGTATGCACATAAATTAGTCGCTTGTTCTTGCCTCAGACAATACTTTACAAAGAATAGAATTCAATCAAATAATAATCAAGCATGATAATAGTATTGAAACTAGAATTAAAGAGTTGCGCATACCTAGATATATAGTACTACTTACCTTGGTGGTATAAAAATGCAGATCCGGTTTCCAATACCCTTGAACCTTCTGAATGAACCGTTTCCAAACCCTGCCTGGCAAAAAAAATGATTAAATGAGTTATTAATTACTTGATATCAGAAAATGAACGAAAGAGGTCGATATAGAGCGATAATGATAGAAATTACCTCTGGAGCAATTCTTGCAAGTCGAGGTACTCGTCCATGTCTCTCCTTAACGAGTCCATGACTTCAACGACTCCTTCGTCAACTCTAATGAGTAGCAGAATCCAGTGGAATCTGCGCACGTTTATATACACATGCATACATAACTCATCGATTACACTAAACATCGAGTAAGCAAAATAGAATGTGTAGAAGACAGTAACACTCACTTGAAGTTGTAAGGAAACATAATTTCTGCGCAAGTATTTTGTTTCACTAAAAACCGGAGCAAGTTATTCTCTGTGTCCTCGGGATGGTTTCTTACGGTAACTTCATGATTGAAATATGGGTCAACAAACCCAGTGTCATAGATGCAGGCTTTTTTGCATTCGAAAATCTTCATTCTGCAGAAGCGTATAAAATAATATAGTGAGATAATTACAGGCAATGAACGAGCTGAGCTAGAGATTTAAATTACAGAAATAAATCACTTACAAACAATAGCAACTGACGAGGGCTTTGTCGAGGGCGTGTTGATTGAATAACTGAAAAATTTCAGAAAACTGAACATACAGCGCGTTATCCGAGAAGTAATGCTCTTTCCTATATGCCACCCAGAGGTGGTCTTTCCCATCCTTTGCGGCTTGCATGTACCAATGATGCAATTGGCGCAATTGTGTTGGTAGAAACTTGACCGCCTCAAGTCTGACCAGGGACTTCCCATTGACATATGTTCATGCAAGATCAGCTATGGGTCGCCCAGTGTCGCCTATGCGAACAATGTCGTGGTGTACTTCCTTATCGGGCATCACCTTGAGCGGGGAGATCGACTGATTTGCCTGTTCTCCGAGCTGGGCCACTTGTTTCCCGCATTTTTCCCTCCGCTCCTGCTCCATCTTTAGCTTATATGCCTCCTCCTCCTGCCTCTGTGTACTATATATCTTCTGAATACAACGGACATAGTCATCTGGAAAATCAGGCGGCTGTGGCGGTCCCGTCGATAGATTTTTCAAACATCTCGCAACTTTTTCCGGTGGTATTACCATCTTTGGCTCGGGCTTTTTCGGTGCAAGTTGTCTTTTCACATTGGCTCTCACCTCCGCGTCGAGTTCCTCTTGAGACAAGTCGTAACTTCTCTTTGGAAGAGGCTTTAGCAACTCACGTTCCTCTCGAGTTTCCTTATTTGCACTTTTCTTCTGTGTATATGTAGACGGGAAGTCCAGTTTCCGCTTTGACGGGACGGTGCGAGCGATGGACTTAGTAGTGGACGCAATCGGACGGGACGGCGCGGGCGATGGACTTGGGCTGGGCTCCCAACCGGCGGGGTGGGATGGACTTTGAGGTGGTGGATTGCTACTCGGAGGAGTCGTTGGCCTTGGCGCCGAGTTTGAAAACACGATGTATTTCTTGTTCCATAGAACGATACCACGCTCGACTTCACCCAGTGTCTTCTCCTCGTCACCTCCAGGAATGTCAAGCTCCAGTATAGCAAATCCCGACATAACTTCATCCACCCCGACACGAGCATAGCCAGCTGGAATCCCGCCGAGATGGTAGCTTGCTCCAGATTGATTTGGTAAAGCATAGCCGACCGCCACCTTGAAGGATATGTTCTTCATTGACATATGTAGCTCATAGTCTGTGTTCTCCGTGATATCATCCACGGGGTAGTGAGCCGCTGGTGCTTCGAATTCAGAATTTTCTAGCTACGTGGAACCCACGCTGCTTTTCCGCTGATCAGATGGGACGGCTTCAACTTCAGGACCTTCTAACTGCTGCTGAGATGCCCTTTGCTGACTAATTGAGTCTAGTTGCTCCTGCTGCCGCTGCACGTTGCGTTCCAATTCTGATAACCGTTCTAACTCCTGCTTCTTCTTTCTCTGACGGCTTCTATAAGTTTCAGCGTCCACCGGAAACCCTTGCTTCCACGAAACACTGGGTCCATAACCTCGTACTCATCCAACTTTTTCAGGATTCCAGAGGGCGAGTGTCAGCTCGTCGTTCTCTCTGTCGGGCACGTACTCTCCCTTTCAAACTTTTTCTATTGCGTCCTCAAGATCTTTGGTTACTTTTTCAATATTTTCCTTCCATTTTTCCTTTGCAACAATCTGCCCTGTCTGTGGGTCCAACACTGCCCCATGCGCGAACAACCAGAACTTGAACCTCTCGGGCCAGTCCGATGTCTGTGGAATGATCCCTTTATCAAGCATTTTTGCTTCAAAGGCTTCCCACTTAGGCACGGCAGTCTTATAGCCACCTGTCCCCAAAGTATGGTGATATGTCTTCTTCGCATCATTTGCCTTATTTATTTCCGATCGGGCCACAACGGCATCCGATTTTCTTATCTTCACAAATGCGGGCCATTCATGTGTATCTTCACTAGTGGTCCAGTGAAATCTGGATCTTTCCTCCGCCGCTACATAATTTTTCCATAATGTTTTCTTCCAGCTCTGGAATTGTGTGGCCATCTTCTTAAAAGTCCACTGCTTGACTTTCTCCTTCTTGTCATCTGTGAGACCTAGCGGTAGGTTGACATGTGTCATAAGCTTCTCCCAAAGCAAAAAAATTCTTCTGTCGTCGACATAACTAGCTCCATTGTTGTCGCCCTTCAGCTTATGCCATTATTCAAGGATGATCGGGACTAAGTCCCTAACAAGAACTCCGCATTGATTTATAAATTTACGGAGGCTCTCTATAGGTTCCAGCGGTTCGCCATTATCACCAACTTTGGCTATCGATATCCTTGCACCATCGCCCAACTTTTTGGTCGGGCCTCGTTTCGTCATTTTAGCAGCTAATGATTTGCTCGATCCAGAGGGCTAAAAGAAATATGATTCGTTAATAAGTGCAATACAAATCAATTAATGCATCTAGTGATCAACAGAGCCTTAATATATATACCTCGCCGGAATTTGTTGAGGGCCTTTCGGTGTCTCTGCTTTCTTCTACGTCAACTCCCTCACCGGAGTCGTTTAGAAATTGTGAGCTATAGTCATCTCCACCGGCATCTTCTCTATCGGCATCGTCTCCACCGGCATCTTCACTATCGGCGTCTTCTCCATGTCATGCACTATTATGTATATACTCCAATATTTGTTCTTCACCTTCGTCTCTGCCGCGGTAGTCCATAGCTTAACTACAAACAATTTAGAAAATGAAAATATCTAAGTTAGAAAGTGCGAATTTCTTCTAACAAATTACTTCTTAAATTTTTTCATAACAATAATTTAAACAACAATTTTCATACTCTACACACTAACACTACAATTTTGCTAACCAACAATTTTGCTAACACTAACAATTTCTTACACACTAACACTACAATTTTGCTACACTAACAACTAAAATATTTAAACTAACCTACAATTTTGCTAACACTAACAACTAGAATTTTGCTAACACACTAACAACTAATTCTAGAACTTTGCTAACACTAACAACACTAAAATTAGAAACTAATTAACCTAACATTAGAATTATAAACTAGCTAATGAAAATGGTACTGAAAATGAGAAGAAAAAAAAAATGAGAATGTCTCACCTAGCCGGGGCAGAGGAGGAGGCTGGGCGGGGCAGCACGAGGCAGAGGAGGAGGCCGGGCGGGGCAGCGGCGGTGCTCGATCGTGGCCGGAGGTCGAGGTAGAGGGGCGTGCGGCAGCGTCTCTCTCCTTCTCCTTCGCGTGCGGTCGGGGCAGAGGAGGAGGCCGGGTGGGGCAGCACCAGCAACGGCGGTGGCGGTTTATAAGCAAAAGGCCTTTAGTACCGGTTGGTATCACGAATCGGTACTAAAGGCCCTTCAGTACCGGTTTGTGATACCAACTGGTACTAAAGGTACCCTTTAGTACCGGTTGGTGGTTCCAACCGGTACTAAAGGTGCTTTGGGCAGGCCGCGAATTTAATGCGCCAAGCCCACCTTTAGTACCGGTTGGAACCACCAACCGGTACTAAAGAATGTTTTGAATTTTCTATTTTCTTTTTCTATTTTCTATTTTCTGATTTCTTTTATTCTATTGATTTAATTATCCAAATTTGACAAACTTTATATCAAACTTAAGCCCTGGACATGTAGAATCTTTTGGTACTGGTTATTTTCAAATTTGACAATGTTGAATGTATTCAAATTTCAAATGGATGATTTGAGTAAATTTTCCATAGATTTAAATCCATATCATCAAAAATTTCAAACAAAATGCATGTTTGAGTGTTTTTGATATAATTTGACATGCTTTTTGAATTGTTTTTTATTCTAGTTTCTTTTTCTTTTTCTGTTTTCTTTTATATACTTTGATTTACATGCTTTTTGAATTGTTTTTTGCTCTAGTTTATTTTTCTTTTATATTTAATTTAATTGTTTGAATATTTATGAAAATGATATCTTTGATTCACATGCTTTTGAATTGCTTTTTTCTAGTTTCTTTTTCTTTTTTCTTTTATATACTTTGATTTACATGCTTTTTGAATTGTTTTTTTGTATACTTTGATTTACATGCTTTTATTATGACGGACACGAGTCATGACCGCAAAGCCCGCTTTTAGTCCCGGCTTTTATTATTACACATCACCAACAGTTTTCAGAACACTATTACATTATTACATAAACGGACTAGGGGGTGGTGGCGCCGGCAATTTTAACAAAATTGCCCACGCGTATTAGGGAGAACGGTGGAGGAGCTAGACCCGTTCGCGGCCGCCTGGTTCTCGCGTGCACGTTTGCGGCAGAGGGCACGAGCCATGGAGGATGAGTCTTTCAGCGCCCAAGCCAGCTCGGAGGCCTCCTTCGCCTTGAGCTGGCAGGCAGTCCTGGCTCGATGGACATGGTCATCGCGGACGGACTGGAAGGAGGCTTCCATGGCCTCCTGCATCGGCGCCCCACATCCCTCTTCCCCGTCGTCGCTCCAGTCGAAGTCGTCGTCGTCCTCATCCTCGCCGGGAGGTGCGGCGGCGCCCGGTGGAGGTGCGGCGGCCAAGTCGCCGTATGTGGCTGCGGATCCCCATGCCACCCCTGCGGCATACGCATCCTCGTCGGGGTCGTCGGACCACGCGCGCTCGTACGCCCTCTACACCGGATCCGGCACCGGAGCAGGAAGCCGGTAGTTGGGCATTCCTCTCCACGCCGGGCTCGTGGGCATACGGCGGGATAGGCTCCCGCGGTAGCGCCCAAGCGGGCTCTACCGAGCACGCTCGACCTCGTCCAGAAGGCGTTGCGGTGGGCGTGGCGGATCCATCTCGTGGAGACGATGCGTTCGTGGCTAGGAATGGTGGATTAGGGTTTACCCCTTGGGCGACAATATATATAGACCTCTGGGGGATGACACGTGACCAGGGCACGCTGGGGGGGACACGTGACCAGGGCAGCGCTGGGGGAGGACATGTGATGGACACAAGTCGTGACCGCAAAGCCCGCCTTTAGTCGCGGTTGGTGATGGGGGGATGCCCAACCGGGTAGGCCCAGGACCCCGAGTCGGCCTTCAAGGCCGGGTGGCCCAAAGCCCACCCGGTGTACATCTTCCAGGATACCGGGTCCCCGAGGATCCCGGTATGACGGCTCGGGGAGGCGGCAGCAGATATCTTCGAATCAGTCTGCGATTGTGTATCCCGAAGAGTGCGCTCCACGAAGCCGCACTTGTAGGCAGGATAGCTAGCGCCGCCAGCGGAACCCGTCATTCCCTGTAAACCCTAGCCGGCTCCCTATATAAAGCCGGCAAGGAGCAACCCTAGAGAGACTCATCTCATTCCATAGCCTCCGGAGCACCCGCAAGCTCTGGTGCGCACACCATTGTACACCCCATTCAGATCCAAATACATACAAGCAGGAGTAGGTCTTTACCTCATACAGAGGGGCCGAACCTGGGTAAACTCTGCGTGTGCAACCTCTCTGTGAATCCTACGTCGCCTGGCTCACACCCGAGTTAAGCCACCCCGTATGGCATCTGCCGTGATTACCCCACGACAGTTGGCGCCCACCGTGGGGCCAGCGATCGCTGGAATTTACTTCATGGAGAGTCCTGAACCCGGCACTGGCGTCTACTTCAGCCCTCAAGCCATGTCGGGTCGCGGTGACATCGTCACCGGCAGCTACTTCGAGCACGGAGGGATCGGCTACGTCGCCGATCCACACACTTGGGGCAGGCCCAACTACGCCCCGATCACTCGCGCGATGGCTATCCCGTTCGGGACCGCTGTCACCGCCTACGTCGGCTTCTGCGGCTCGGATGAGGAAGGAGTCGCCAACAACTACGATGGTACTTCCTCCCCCGTCGACCCGCTTGACGAAGCCGCTGTCGACACCGCGGTGCAAACCACTTTGCACCCGCCCCATCTGCCGAGACCGTCCAGATCTCGAACGACGACGACACCGGGTCGATCTTGCCCGTTCTCGACTACGAGTCGGAGGGCTCGACCGATCTGGCCTCGGACGGCACGGCAACACCCGCCCACATCTACATGACGGGCGAGGCGGCAAACTCTGCTGCCGCCAAACCCGCGGCAACAAACGCCGCCACAGCAGAGGCCAACGCGCAGAAGCAGCGCGACCAGGCACGGCGCGAGCAGGAGGCTCGCGAAAAGCAGCAACGCGACGAATCTCTCGCCGCCCTGCGAGGACAAGCAGGTCGGGCGGCTGACCCGCTCAGCACCCCGATCACGCCGGCGAACGTCGTCGACCAGGCGACACAGCTCGAGCAGCTGCGCCGGAAGATGGCCCTCCAGCAGGAGGAGATCCGCCAGAAGGAGCTGGAGGTCGATGCTCAGTCGACCGCTCTCTCCGCGGTCACTCGGCATCACAAAAACCGCAAGTCGCGGCTTAACCCTGATGCACCAACTCGCGCGCTCGACAACGCCTTCGCGCGCGAGACAGAGCTGGAGAGGCAGCGCGACGAGTGCCGCAGGGCCCAGCCCGGCGGCTCGAGTCAAGTTCCGCCTCAACCTCGCCCGACGATGCCGCCTCCGGCGCCGCGGCCTCCTCCGAACCCGGCTCGTCCCAACCCCAGCCGCGGAACGACGACGACGCCGACCTCGCGATTTTCGGCACCCCAGTCGATTGCATGACTGCGCCGCCTCTCTCTTCAAGAGGATCCGGGTCAAGGACAACCCCTATTGGAGCAAGGGGTGCAAGCTGGTGGACAAGGCGCTGGAGCTGCAGGAGAACATGTCGCAATCTGACGGCAAGCTCTACTCCAGATCGCCACCCAGCGAGAAAACGGCCTCGGCACCACACCGAAGCCAGGGAAACAAGGGTTCCCCCAGGCGTGACGCTGCCCCACAGCCGCCACGCAGTCGGCACGAGGAGCCGGCAGTGTCGAGCAACGCGAGGGCTGGAGGCAACCCGCCTCGGCTCGCCCGCAACGACGCCCGGCACACCATCAACAACAACCAGGCGCAGGCACGCTCCAATCACTCCGCTCCGGATCTGCGCCACCACCTCAACGACAAGCGCGCCGAGGCGACGCGCAACAACAACGACGACGACGTCGGCCCTAGATGCTTTGGACCCGCCATCAGAGGCGAGCGTTTCCCTAGCAGCTTCAAAGGACCGAGAGAGGCGCCCAAGTACAACGCTGCCATGAACCCGGAAACTTGGGTCCAGGACTACTTGGCCGCCATGAGCATCCAGAACGCGTCTTCGCTCTGTTGTGCGCGCTATTTTCCTCTCATGCTTGAGGGAACGGCTCGCACTTGGCTCAACAACCTCCCCAGGAACAGCGTCAACTCCTGGGGCGAGTTGAAGAGGCTCTTCATCACCAACTTCGAGGGGACCTGCAAGCGCCCGGCCACGGTCGAGGACCTCAAGCGCTGCGTCCAGAAGGAGGGCGAGTCCACTAGAAAGTGGTATCGCCGAGTCGCCGACCTCATCAACTCGGCAGAACACCTCAGCGTCGACACGGTGCACTCCCACCTGAGGACAACACCACCTTCGAGTCGCTCAAGCAGAAGCTGCGGCGCTCGCACAAGGGTGACATGACGATGGGCCAGCTACTCGCCATCGTGCACAAGTACGCCGAGTCCGACGTCACCAAGGACGACTCCGAGGAGGACGACGACGAGAAGAAAGGCGGCAAAAACAAGAGCAAGGCCAAGCACTCCAGCGCTCATAAACGCAAGGGTGACGGCGGCTCCGAGCTTGTAGCCGCCACGGCTGCGGGGGGCCGCGGCTTCAAGAGCCAACGCGGCAACTTCCCGCGAAAGAAGCTCACCGCCACGGAGATCCTGGCCATGCCGTGTAGGTATCATAGCCTACCCGGCAAGCCAGCCGGCCACACCACTGACGAGTGCAGCTGGACTGCAGAAATCGTCAAGGCCAAGACCGGTGCCAAGAAGCGGGCACCCGACGGAGACGACGACGGTGAGCAGCAGCAGGGCATGCCTCCCACTGCCGGCTTCATGGGCCACACCTTCGTCGGCCTCGATTCCAGGCGGGAGGAGAAGGTCATACGGCGCGCCGTCCACGCGACTCTGCCAGACGTGCCCCAGTGGCTCGACTGGTCAGAGCAGCCGATCACATGGAGCCGTCAAGACCACCCGCCCCGCGTCGATTACCCGGGCAAATTCGCTCTGGTGGTCGCGCCCCAGGTCAAGGGCTACATCTTGACCAAGACATTGATGGACGGAGGGTCGAGCATCAACATCCTCTACTACGAGACGTTCCAACGCATGAAATTGCGTGACGAACAGCTAGTCCCCACCATCACCACCTTCCACGGCATCGTCCCGGGAAAGAAGGCCTACCCGCTAGGCAAAATCGCACTCGACGTCGTCTTCGGCACCGCCAAGAACTTCCGGCTCGAGAAGATCTGGTTCGAGGTGGTGAACTTCCGTAGTTCCTACCACGCGATCCTCGGGCGACCCGCCTTTGCCAAATTCATGGCAAGGCCCTGCTACGCCTACCTGAAGATGAAACTGCCGGGTCCGAACGGCATCATCACTGTACACGGCGACGTCGACCGCGCCATCGAGTGCGAAAAGGGCAACGCCGTCTTTGCCGAGTCCGTCATCGCCACGGAGCAGCTGGAGCAACTCAAGCTGCAAGTCGACCCCAACGACATGACCATCGTCAAGAAGCCGACTCTGGACTCACGCGACAAGTTCCAGTCGGCACAGGAGACCAAGCGCATCCCGCTGGTCGAGGGCGACTCCTCCAAGACGGCGGTGATCGGCTCGCACATGGACGTCGCATAGGAAAGCGCGCTCTGCGACTTCCTCCGTGAGAATCGGGACATCTTCGCATGGAAACCATCTGACATGCCAGGCGTCCCGAGGGAGCTCGCAGAGCACAAGCTCAACGTTGACCCCAAGCTGAAGCCAGTGAAGCAGTTCCTGCGTCGCTTCACTGGTGAGAGACAGAAGGCTATTGGCGAAGAAATAGCCCGGCTCCTAGCTGCCGGGTTCATCGCCGAAGTCATACACCCGGAATGGCTTGCCAACCCGGTGCTCGTTCTGAAGAAGAACGGAACATGGCGGATGTGCATCGACTACACAGGCTTGAACAAAGCCTGTCCCAAGGATCCATTCGCATTGCCTCGCATCGATCAGCTGATCGACTCGACGGCAGGGTGCGAGGCGCTATGCTTCCTCGACGCCTACTCCGGGTACCACCAGATCAAGATGGCGCCCGAAGACCAGGAGAAGACGTCTTTCATCACGCCCTATGGCGCGTTTTGTTACGTCTCCATGCCCTTCGGCTTGAAAAATGCCGGAGCGACTTACCAGCGGTGCATACAGAACTGTTTGCACGAGCAGATCGGCCGCAACGTCCACGCATATGTGGACGACATCGTCGTCAAGTCCAAGCTGAAGACGGACCTGATTGCCGACCTCACGGAGACATTCACCAACCTCCGCAAGTACAGGATAAAGCTCAACCCGGAAAAATGCGTCTTCGGCGTACCCGCGGGCAAGCTCCTGGGCTTCATCGTCTCCGAGCGAGGCATGAGCCAACCCAGAGAAGATCAAGGCGATCGAAGCTCTGAAGAAGCCGGAAAACCTCCGGGACGTGCAGCGGCTCACAGGCTGTGTCGCTGCCCTCAGCCGTTTCATCTCACGACTCGGCGAGAAGGCCATGCCCTTGTACCGGCTCCTCAAGAAGTCGGACACGTTCACCTGGAACGACGAGGCAGACGCCGCCTTGACGGCACTCAAGAAGACGTTGGCCGAGGCGCCGATCCTCGCATCTCCACTGGAAAAGGAGCCGATGCTCCTCTACATCGCCGCGACCAACCGAGTCGTCAGCGCGGTGGTCGTCGTCGAGCGCAAGGAGGAAGGCCACGAGCAACTGGTCCAGCGGCCAGTTTACTACGTCAGCGAAGTCCTGACGGATTCGAAGCAACGTTACCCGCATTACCAAAAACTTGTATACGGTGTTTTCTTTGCTTCAAGAAAATTGCGACATTACTTCATGGGCCACCCGATGACGGTGGTCAGCTCATCTCCCTAGCTGAAATAATCCGCAACAGAGAGGCAACTGGGCGCGTCGCCAAATGGGCCTCGAGCTGCAGCCTTTCGGCCTCAGCTACGCAGCCCGCACTGCGATCAAGTCGCAGTCACTATCCGACTTCCTCGTCGACTGGATGGAGACACAGTTGCCGGCTCCAACCTATGAAGCCGGCAGATGGACCTTGTTCTTTGACGGGTCAAAGATGTATGAGGGCTCGGGGGCTGGAGTCGTCCTCACTTCTCCCCAAGGCGACAAGATGCGATATGTGCTGCAGATACACTTCACTGCACAACAACGTCGCCGAGTACGAAGCCCTCCTACATGGCCTACGCGTGGCCAAGGAGATGGGAGTTAGCCGTATCAAATGTTACGGCGATTCCGACCTCGTCGTTCAGCAAACGATGGGGACCTGGGATGCAAATGATCCCAACATGGCGGCTTACCGCCGGCTCGTCGATCAAGTCGGCGGCCACTTCGCCGGCATGGAGCTGGAGCACGTCGACCGAGGAAGAACGAGGCGGCTGACGCACTCTCTCGCTTCGGGTCTAAGCGGGACCGAGTCCCACCCGGCGTCTTCCTCGACCACCTGCACAACCCGTCGGTACGCCCGCCGGCCGAAGTCGACATCGCCAACCCGCCATCATCAGATGCAATTCTGGTGGCGGTAACCCAAGAAACAACGACTGGAGGGAACCCTACATCGAGTTCCTCACCACCAAAAAGCTGCCAGCCGACGAGGTCCTAGCACGGCGAGTCGTGCGCCGGGCCTCAGCTTACGCCATCATCAACAGCGAGCTCTACAAACGCAGCACATCGGGAGTTTTCCTCCGCTGCGTCGAGCCGGAAGAGGGAAGGCGCATCCTTCATGAGATCCACTCGGGAGATTGCGGCCACCACGTCGGCGCTCGCAACCTGGTCGCCAAGGCGTTCAGGCACGGTTTTTTCTGGCTCTCTGCTCATCAGGATGCAGTCGACATCGTCCGTCGGTGCATCGGGTGCCAGAAGTACGCCCGGCAGGATCACCTACCCGCCGCGGCTCTGAAGACCATCCCTCTGACATGGCCATTCGCAGTCTGGGGAATAGACATGGTGGGCAAGTTCAAACAGCTCGCGGTGGCATGACACATTTGCTCGTCGCAGTCGACAAGTTCACCAAATGGGTCGAAGTTGAACCTATCAAGAAACTCGACGGCAAGACCGCAACCAAGTTCCTCCAGAAGCTCATCTTCCGATTCGGCTACCCGCACAGCATCATCACTGACAACGGCACAAATTTTGCTGAAGGAGAGATGAAGGCCTTCTGCAAACAAAAAGGCATCCGTCTCGACTTGGCGTCCGTCGCCCACCCGCAATCAAACGGGCAGGCGGAAAGAATGAACCAGACAGTGCTAGCCGGGATCAAGCCGCGACTTCAAGTCCACTGGAGCGAACACCGGGTTGCTGGCTGGACGAGCTACCAGCCGTACTCTGGGGCATCAGAACGACTCCAAACCGTTCCACCGGCTACACGCCATTCTTCATGGTGTACGGGGCGGAAGCCGTCATGCCGACCGACCTCGAGCACGACTCGCCTCGGGTCGCCCTCTACAACGAGGAAGAAAATGAAGAAGCCCGCCTAGTCGGCGTCGACCTCCTGGAAGAAGCTCGCGAACTCGCACTCTCCAGGACGGCGATATATCAGCAAAGCCTGCGCCGCTACCACAGCCGCCGGGTTAGAAGTCGCTCTTTCCAGGAAGGCGACTTGGTTCTTCGGCTCATCCAAAAGTCGAAAGGGATGCACAAGCTCTCGGCACCATGGGAAGGACCGTTCGTCGTTAGCAAAGCGATGGGCAACGGCTCCTACCACCTCGTCGACTTGCGTGAGCCGAACAAAAGCTCCAAGTCGGAAGAGGAGACCAAGCGTCCATGGAACATCAGCCTGCTTCGCCCCTATTATACATAGTATCCATTGTAATACTGTGTAATCAATCAAGGAAATAAAGTCGATACACACCCGGCACGCTCGGGGGCTATCGTTTCGATTCAATTATGCTTTCGAGTCTTTATTCTTCCTACTCACACGTTATATGATTGATGGGTTGTCAAAGAGAGCCGGATGCCATGATGCGCGGCTCACCACTGGACCCCCTGCTCACGAAGCAAAATCACAAAAATTGTTGTTTTCTCCCAAGTCGTCAGCTACCCGCACAAAGTGAAGAAGTAGTGCAGCCGGTTCAAACCTAACTTGACAATGAAGCCGCACTCGGACTTTGTCACCATGGGTACCGCGCGCGTCACGAAAAAATCACGCGAAGCACACTTGGCGAGGTCGCACGATCGACTAGCTTACAAAACAAGCGAAAAACAAACAAAGTGACGAAAGCGCACAAAAAACAAGCATGGGAGTGCCAAAACAAAGATTAATAAGCCGCAGAGGCGCACGCTGAAACGCGACCCGGCACATATCATACTTGTTTCATTACATAATATTTTTTCGCCCGCAGGCGACAAACCCTAACTACTTCAAAATAACCCCTCTTTTGAAAGCAGGGGAGCAAACTTCAAGACGGAGGAGCCGCCCGAGCAGAAGACGTCGACGCCTCGTTCGTCGCAGCCGGCGGTGGCAGAGCTGAAGCCCTTTCAAAAAGGTACTCCGACGCCGGCTCCCTGTCCGCCACCTCGCCAAGGTCGTTGCCCTCAGGCACCACGTCGAAGACGAAGTCGTCGTGGTCGACCATCTTGGCAGCCCGGCAGGCGTAAGGGGCGCAGTACTGGAGCACCGGCTGCAGATCGATCTCCCGGCCGCTGCTATCGGTGGGGATGCTGGCCGTGATCTTGTCCACGTTCGTCTGCCTATACCGGCCTCGCACAAGCCCGAGGGCAATGCACGCGCCGGCTCGGGCCGACGACTCCCGCACCCAGGTGATCACCTGGGGCATCAGCTCCAGAACCCGCAACACCTTGCAGACGGGTGCGGGGACACCTTCCTTGGGCGACAGCATCTGGACGACCTTGCTGGCCCGGCCGTGAACGTCACGGGCGAAGACTCCGAGCCGGTGGACATGCTCCGAAGACGTCAGGCCAGCCGTCTCCTCGCCTGTTCAACAAAACAAAAATCAACAACAAGGCCACAAGTCAAGTAGGCACAAACTGCAAAGGGTCGCATGAAATCTTTACCCCAGATGCCAACGGCGAGGGTGGCAAGCCGCTCGGTCAGCTCCTTCATCTCGCGCTCAGCCTCGCGGATTTGCGCTCGAGCTTCTCGAGGTCCTCGCCGTACCCCTTGGTCGCCTGGGTGAGGGCGGCGTCCGCCTCCTCCTTCTGCTTGCTGAGCCGCTCGCAGGATTCCTGCACCGCGGCAAACGCCTGCGTGTGCCGGCTCTCCTGCGCGGCCAGCAGTTGCTGGTGCTCAGCGACGGAGATGAAGCCGTCGCGCGCCTTCTTCAGCTCCTCCTGCAGGCGGCGGGTCTCCTGCTGTTCGGCTTCGAGGAGCCAGGACAGCTCCTGCAGTTCACAAGACAATAAACAATCAAGAAGAGGCATGGGGGCTACGCCACGGGTTACCTCTACACCAACATTTGCTAACCCGGGGGCTAGCCCCAACAAAAAAAATAATACGCCGAGTCAGGAACCGGGGGCTACGTTCCGAGTGGCATACACACCCGCCACCGGCCTGCCTCTACATCGACATTGGCAAACCAAGGACTACACTATTCGCCAAACTTTGCATCCAGAAAACTATGAAGACCCAAGCCGCTTTCTACGAACGCGACTCGGGCCTTGGGGGCTACATATACGCTACGGACGCAACAGGTGCAAGAAGGATTCTACGTACCTGGTGCGCATCCATCGCTGTCTGGATGGCGGCTCGGAAGTCAGGCCGGGGCGCAGATGCACCCGGGACGGAGCTCGGGGGCTGGGCAGTCAGCCCACCCGACGAGGAAGCCGTCGCGGTGGCGCGGGTCGTCGTCACCACCAGCGCCGTCTCCGGCTGAGGCGTGGCATCCACTGTGCCAGCCGGCACGGTGTCATCAATAGTGGCCCCCTCGGGTCGAGGGGGCACAATAACTTCGTCGCCTCCGCCGGTGGAAGGCGGAGGACTCGGCGCTCTCGTGGTCGGCTCCGTGACGTGCGCGGCAGGCTCCGCCCGCTGGGAGTCGCTCTCCAGCGCGTCCTCCATGTCACTGAGGGACGCGTCCTCAGCCCTGCGACACTCGCACGGGTCAAACTCAAGATAGCGTTTCCAGTGGAACTTTGGATGAGGATCAGCAGCAGACCTGTCACCCGCAGGTGGAAGAGTTGAGGTCCGAACCCTCGGAAGCGAGGCGCAGGCGGCGAGTCGGCGCGGCCCTCGCAGGGATGTCCCGCAAGGCCTTCTGCCTCCGCTCGGCAACGACGGTGCGCTGCACGGCAGCCCCAGCCGATCGCTCCGGTGGCGGCGGCGTCGGGTTCGCCGACTTGGAGCGCTTGGAGTTGGGCCCGGCGTCCTCAGCCGCAGGCCTACGCCTCCGCCGGATGCGGAGCGGCTGATCATCTTCATCATCATCTTCAGCAGGCGCCGGGTTCTTGGACCCGGCGCGTTCTTCTCTTCCTTCTTCTCCTTCCTCCTCATCCTCAGACAGGATGGGGATCGGTTGGCGGGAGGAGAAGGCGGCCTCGTTGCCCATGGTGGCGCTGTCGGCTTCGTCGTCGGAGTCGCGCTCGACGACGTCGTTGGGGCCGGCAAGCACCGTGGGAGCGTCTCCGGGTCGGAGGCAACCCAACAAGCGATCGAAACTCCTGAATTCGACAAAGCAGGAAGGATCGGTATAAAAAGACCAAGAAAAGGAAAGTGTTTCGAATCGTCAAGCAAAGGGACTCACCTCAGGAGCCGGATGCTTGGCGGAGTAGGCCTCCAGGCCGCCCACGATCCACTCGGGAGCCGGGTGGACCGTGACACGCTTCATCCGCAGCGTGAATTGCTCTACCGACTCGAACAATGTCGGGTCATGGCGCTGCGGGTCCTTCGTCCCCTTGTACTCGCAGATCAGCGAGGGCCGGTGCTGCAGAGGCGCGATCTTCCTCTTCACCCAAGTGGCGATGAGGTTCAGACCCGTCAGCCCTCCGTTCTTCAGCTCCTGAAGCCGCGCCATCAGCCGGCGCACCATGGGCAAGTCGGCGTCGCGCGGCAGCTCCTGAAGATTGCGAGGCCGGCTCGGCGATGGCGAGAAGCAGGGGATCCCGATCTCGCCGTCAGGCGCCGGCTCCCGCATGTAGAAGCCCGACTTCCTCCAATACACTTTGGAGGGGAGGCCGAGATCCAGGTAGTCGACGTCGCCGCGGACCTGGAAGTTGAGGCCGCCGCAGGGCGCCATGTCGCCGCCCTTCCCCAGCTTGCCGTGGAAGATCCACAGCCACAGCGGGAAGAACGGGGCGCACCCGAAGTAGCCCTCGCACAGGGTGACGAAGCAGGCGAGATGGAGGATCGAGTTGGGCGTCAGGTCATGCACCTGAAGCCCGTAGAAGTCCAGAATCGCCGGAAGAACTCCGACGTGGGGAAGCCCAGCCCGCGCTCGAGGAACGCGAGGAAGGCGACGAACTCGCCCGGCGATGGCCGCGGGCGAGGATCCGCGGAGGCGATGCGCCACCGACGCTCCGACGCCGGCGGCAACAAGCCCTCGTTGGCGGCTTGCTCCAGCGCCTGCGCCGTCACCGACGACCTCTCCCACTTGTTCTTGGGCGCCACCATCTTGGCCGGAAGAGAGGCGGAGGAGCAAGATGTCCAATGGCTGCGGCGGCGATGCGGCGAAGAACTCAGGCGCGACTGCTTGAGGAGTGACGGCGAGCGCAAGGAAGAGATGGAGAATGAACTCACCAGCCGCACTCCCCTGCCGTTTTAATAGGCACGGTGAGTGGAGCCGTTACCGCAGTAAATGGCGCCGCCCGCGTCGCCCACGTCGCCCACTATCGCCACGTCGCACGACGCCTCGATTCCCGCGCGACGCCTCGGTTTCCACGGGAGCGTGCCGAAAAATGCGGCTCAGATTCGGCCACGTCGCTCTGTCACGACGTTTGGACCGATGGATCGGGCGCGTGCGGGTCAAGGAGCGTCATCATTGCCACTGCTCCATCCCGAGGTGGAGGCAGTCGATGCGCCGTCAAGTCCCATCAATCGACTCGGCGCCAGACAGACAAACACTACAGGACAAACGGTCAAAGATGCCGTGACGTCAGACGGAGAAGGCAAGGAGACAACCCGCACCGAGGCGAGTCGGGATGGCAAACGTCCCGACGGGCACAAGCCGGCATCAAACAAAAACTTGAGTTAGACCGGACGTTAAAAGCCAAAATCCACCACTCCGAGCCGTTGTTTTCTTTTTCTGTTTCAGGAGTTCGTTCAACGACACGACCCGGCAGTTCGCAAGACGAAGACCAAGCCGGAGACGAGTCCCTGACGAACTCGGGGGCTAATGATGGGGGGATGCCCAACCGGGTAGGCCCAGGACCCCGAGTCGGCCTTCAAGGCCGGGTGGCCCAAAGCCCACCCGGTGTACATCTTCCAGGATACCGGGTCCCCGAGGATCCCGGTATGACGGCTCGGGGAGGCGGCAGCAGATATCTTCGAATCAGTCTGCGATTGTGTATCCCGAAGAGTGCGCTCCACGAAGCCGCACTTGTAGGCAGGATAGCTAGCGCCGCCAGCGGAACCCGTCATTCCCTGTAAACCCTAGCCGGCTCCCTATATAAAGCCGGCAAGGAGCAACCCTAGAGAGACTCATCTCATTCCATAGCCTCCGGAGCACCCGCAAGCTCTGGTGCGCACACCATTGTACACCCCATCAGATCCAAATACATACAAGCAGGAGTAGGTCTTTACCTCATACAGAGGGGCCGAACCTGGGTAAACTCTGCGTGTGCAACCTCTCTGTGAATCCTACGTCGCCTGGCTCACACCCGAGTTAAGCCACCCCGTATGGCATCTGCCGTGATTACCCACGACAGTTGGTGTTACCAACAGGGACTAAAGAAGCACACGGATCGTGTGTTTCTTTCTAGCACTTGTGAGCCGTTGGATCAGGGGTGTGTTTCTTTTGAGGGCTTGTGAGCTGTTGGATCAGCACTATCACGACCACTTCATGAGCCACACGACCCTATATATAGCACACCTCTCGGACATGTTCGGCCCTCAGTGTGTACTCATTCAAGTTCATTTGTTATACAAAGCATTCGGATTCCCTGCATACATCCGACGGTGCATTTGATATGCGGGTACTAACGAGCCACCGTCGGGCTGTATGCAGGAAAACCGTGTGTTTTGTTCTATCTACAAATCCTTCAGTTCATCGACCGAATACAAATCATTCGAATTCCCTGCATACATCCGACGGTGCATTTGATATGCGGGCACTCACGAGCCACCGTCGGGTTGTATGTAGGGGAAACCGTGTGTTTTGTTCCAACTTTTTCGAGCGCTCGTAAGCCGTTGGAGTTTTTAGAACCATAAATCAGTGTTTTCTTCCGAGTTTTCAGAACACAGTTACCTAAAAGGTTTCATATATTATTACACATCACCAACAACATCCCTATCTAGTGTTGTGGTATGAACTTTTTCTTCGTGTGTGTCCCTTTCTTCTGATTGCGCCGTAACCATGGACAATCTTCATTATTTAACACGATGCTTGGGTCAATGTTCGCTTTGAAGGGCGGAATATCATGAAACTTATTGTAATCTTCTGACATGTCTGTCTTGTCCTCCACTCCCACGATGTTTCTTTTCCCTGAAAGAACTATGTGGCGCTTTGGCTCATCGTATGATGTATTCGCTTGCTTATATTTTCTTTTTTTGGTTTGGTAGACATGTCCTTCACATAGAAAACCTGAGCCACTTCACTGGCTAGGACGAATGGTTCGGTGTGGTAACCAAGATTTTTGAGATCCACCGTAGTCATTCCGTACTGCGGGTCTACTTGTACCCCGCCTGTCAGGTTGAACCATTTGCACCAGAACAAAGTGACCTTAAAACAAGGTCCATAGTCAAGTTCCCATATCTGCTCTATGTAACCATACTATGTGTCCTTTTGCTGGCCGTGTAAAATGTATTCCCATTTATCTCGTACCCTTGAAAAGTCAATATAGTCGAAGATGGTGACTTGGCCAACAAGTATAGCTGTTCTCCAACAGTGGTGTCACTAATGAGACGTGTTTGCAACCAGCCGCCGAAAGTCTCCACGTGTTCTCCTTGAATCCAATCTTCAGGCTGCTCCGGGTATTTGGAGCGTAAAATATTCATGTGTTCCTCGATATACGGAGCCACCAAGCTGGAATTATGTAGAACTGTGTAGTGTGCTTGAGTGAAAGAATGCCCGTCCATACATATTATTGCTTTCTTTCCTAGTGTGCCTTTTCCACGCAGTCTCCCGTCTTGGCGTGATTGAGAAACACCGATCGGCTTAAGGTCAGGAATAAAGTCAACACAAAACTCAATGACCTCCTCTGTTCCATAGCCCTTGGAGATGCTTCCTTCTGGCCTAGCATGGTTATGAACGTATTTCTTTAAGACTCCCATGAACCTCTCAAAGGAGAACATGTTGTGTAGAAATACAGGACCGAGAATGGAAATCTCTTCGACTAGGTGAACTACGAGGTCCGTCATAATATTGAAGAAGGATGGTGGGAACACCAACTCGAAACTGACAAGACATTGGACCACATCCTTTTGTAAACTTGGTAGAGTTACTGGATCGATGACCTTCAGAGAAATCGCATTGAGGAATGCACATAGCTTCCCAATGGGTACTCGAACATTTTCCGGTAGAAGCCCCCTCAATGCAACCGGAAGTAATTGTGTCATAATCACGTGGCAGTCATGAGATTTTAGGTTTTGGAACTTTTTCTCTGCCATGTTTATTATTCCCTTTATATTCGACGAGAAGCCAGACGGGACCTTGATACTGCTCAGGACTTCAAAAAAGATCTCCTTCTCTTCTTTGGTAAGAGCGTAGCTGGCAGGACCTTGATACTTCTCTGGATTCAGGTCGTCTCGTTCGTGCATACGTTGCTAGTGCAGTCGTGCATCCGGTGTATCTTTCATCTTCCCATACACGCCCAAGAAGCTTAGCAGGTTCACGCAAAGATTTTTCATCATGTGCATCACGTCGTTTGCAGAGCGAACCTCTAAGATTTTCCAATAGGGTAGCTCCCAAAATATAGATTTCTTCTTCCACATGGGTACGTGTCCGTCGGCGTCGTTCGGAACAGATTGTCCGCCAGGACCCTTTCCAAAGATTACTTTTAAATCCTTGACCATGTCATATATATCAACACCAGTTGGGCAGGTAGGCTTCGTCCGGTGATCTGCCTCACCTTTGAAATGCTTGCCTTTCTTTCTCACAGGATGCTTGTTTGGAAGAAATCGACTATGCCCAGGTACACATTCTTGTTTGCCAAATATATACTTTCAGTCTCACCCAAACAATGTGTGCATGCATTGTATCCCTTGTTTGACTGTCCTGAAATGTTTCTAACAGCAGGCCAATCATTGATGGTTACAAACAACAACGCTCGTAGGTCATATTCCTGATGTTTGTACTCATCCCACACACGTACACCTTCTTCACGCCACAACTGTAAAAGTTTTTCAACCAATGGCCTCAGGTACACGTCAATGTCGTTGCCGGGTTGCTTCGGGTCTTGGATGAGCACTGGCATCATAATGAACTTCCGCTTCATGCACAACCAAGGAGGAAGGTTATAGATACATAGGGTCACAGGCCAGGTCCTATGACTGGATCTCTGCTCTCCAAAAGGATTAAAGTCATCTGTACTTAGACCAAACCTTAAGTTCATTGCGTCACTTGCAAAGGTCTGAAAGTCTCTGTCGATTTTTCTCCACTGCAACCCATCAGCGGCGTGTCTCAGCATCCGTCTTTCTTACGGTCTTCTTTGTGCCATCGCAACAACTTGGCATGCTCTTTGTTTTGGAACAAACGTTTCAACCGTGGTATTATAGGAGCATACCAGTCACCTTGGTAGGAACCCTCTTCCTGGGGCGTGGCTCGTCCTCAACATCACCAGGGTCATCTCGCCTGATCTTATACTGCAATGCTTCGCATACCGGGCATGCATTCAAATTCTCGTACTCCTCACCGCGGTAGAGGATGCAGTCATTGATGCATGCATGTATCTTCTGCACATCTAATCCTAGAGGGCAGACAAGCTTCTTTGCTTCGTACGTACTGGGGGGCAATACGTTATCCCTTGGAAGCATCTTTTTTATTATTTTCAGCAAATTTTCAAATCCCTTATCAGATAGACCATTCTTTGCATTCCATTGCAGCCATTCCAGTGTGGTACCCAGCTTTTTCTAGCCATCTTCTCAATTTGGGTACAACAATTTTTGTGATCCTCTAACATGCTCTCCAACTTCAACCTCTCGTTTACAGTTCCGCAGTTTATCTGTGCTTCAAGAATGGCCCGACGAAGATCATCATCGGGCTCATCAACAATGGGCTCTTCTTCAGCTTCGTCTTCCCCCATTGTAGTTCCACCGTGTTCAGTGAACATAGGATAGTTGTCATTATCCTCTTCTTCTTCATTGTCTTCCATTATAACCCCTCTTTCTCCGTGCTTGGTCCAACAATTATAACCGGACATAAAACCGGACTGCAACAGGTGGACGTGAATGGTTTTTGAGGTAGAGTAATCCTGCGTATTCTTACAGATACTACATGGACAAGAAATAAAACCGTTCGGCGGCTTGTTTGTCTCAGCCACACGGAGAAAATTATGCATGTCATTAATAAAGTCGGGACAACGTCGGTCACCGTACATCCATTGCCGGCTCATCTGCATTATATAAATATATCAAAAACCATTACACTACATCATGAATGTATAATAGTGACCAAATTAATTAATGCAAGTTCATCACATTAAAACCAAAGTAGAGTAGTGACCAAATATAATACATAGTTCACATAAAACATACATTGAAACTAAAATACAACTATCTAAAGAATTTAAATCCAACAACAAATGCGATCAAAATCACAACTAAGTTAATTATTGAACCAAATCATAATATACCAAGCCTCTTTATGAATGGCATATTTTCTAATCTTTCTAATCTTCAAGCGCATTGCATCCATCTTGATCTTGTGTTATCGACGACGTCGGCAAGATCGAACTCCAATTTCATCTTCTCTTCTAGGCATTGGAGACAAAGATCTTCACTTATTTTCAATTTTTCTTTCAAATCATTGTTTTCTTTTTCAAATAAATTTAGCATATCGACAAGAGGGTCGGTTGGAATTTCCGGTTCAACTACCTTCTAGATAAAAAAATCTATGTCAAGTTGGTAGGCATAATTGTCATAAACACGAAATGAAACAAATAGTTATAAAAATATACCACATCCGAATCATAGACCGGACGAGGGCCGACGGGGACGGATATCAAAACCATGGCACTATACATATAAAAAACATAAGAAAATTATACGAGTAATAACTATGCAACTAAATCATACAAGTAAGTTTTTTTAAAATAAAAGATAAAAACAAGAGGCTCGCCGAGGTGGTGCCGGTGACGAGACGGCGTGGGCGATCGACGGCGGTGAGGACGGGGACCGGACGACACTAAAACCCACAAATCATACTTTAATTTGAGCTCAAAATGCATATAAAACAAATGAACTCCCTAACTTAGTCTTTTCATCAAACACCTAGCTAGCACTACAAAAATGAAATGAGCTAAACTAGCAATGAAATGAGCTAAAGTAGCAACGCTGGAAGAAAGGATGAAGTTGCTAACCCTTGGATATAGGGGTGCCGTCAATCTTGACAAATGGTGGAAAAAAATGGGGATGAACTGGAGCTCGGGAGAGAAAAGAGAGGAGAAAAATGGTAAAGTTTCGAGCAGGAAAAATGGAGAAGCCTCTGGTGGAAGAAGGTGATATAGGGGAAACCTTTAGTCCCGGTTCGAGTTACGAACCGGTACTAAAGGTAGTTCACGCTGGCCCACCTCTGCGGCCACTGCCGCAACCCTTTAGTACCGGCTCGTAACACGAACCGGGACTAAAGGTGGAGTTCGAACCGGACTGAAGCTGACCGTCGCCCTGGCCATTCGAATTGGAACTAATTGTCCCTTTAGTCCCAGTTCCAATAATATCCGGGACAAATGGGCCAAACGGAATGCCCTCTTTCTAGTAGTGCTAGCTTCCGAATGCACACACCACTATCTACCCGCCTCAGTCACCACCATGGTAATCATGGTCAAAGTTTAAAATAGCGGGATAAGTGATTAGCGGCAGTTTTTAGCAGCTAAAAGAAGCTATAGTGCAGCAATAGCGGCGCTAAGCCCATTTAGCGGTTTTGCTAAATTCTTGAAGAATCAAAAAACACGCATAAATTCAGTGCACAAATTCACTTCACATGCACTCATTCACCTACCAAAATCGAAATGAGAAGAGATCAGGAGAAAGGTGAGAGCAGCTAGCCTTGCGATGTAAACGGAGGTGGCTGGGACAGAGCCATTATGGCTGGGAGAAGCAGCTAGCCAGCCAAGCATGGCCGTGTGAAGGAAGCAGACGCGGTGCACGAGGGCAGCAGCAGCAACCCATCAACCCAACGTCCCCGAGGCGGCAGCAGTACCCGTGCGCGGCCAGCCAGCCAGGGGCAGCAGCCGAGGGCGAATGTGGCTGCTGGCGAGCTCGATCGGGTGAGGAGCCGAGTGCCGTCGCGGACAGGAGTAGGTGCCGCCGTGGGCAGGAGTGGGCGCTGCCTGGTCTACAGCCGAGCATGGCCGGGAGTAGGAGATAGGTTCACCGGGAACAGCAGCCGCCATCACAGATTCACAGCTCGTGTTTTGGAAAAGCAGAGGAAATTAAGGTAGGGTTACGAACGAAATTTGGGCCTTTGTATGGCCCAGGAGATTTAGCGCTAAATAGAGCCAGATTTTAGCGCTGTTATAGCCGGTGATTTAAATCTTTGATCATGGTCGACGTGCACAACAATGCTGATGAAAAGCGGGGTTCGTGTCGCGAAGGCCTGCGTCCATCACCAGATCGGCTAAGCCGTCGCTGCGTGGTAACGGCCACAACGGCCGCGGCATGTCGACATTCGACATGCAGATGTCCCAGCTTGCTAGTACAACCAAACAGGCGAGGAGTGGGATCTAATCTGCGAGGCATGGAGATTGTCTCGATGGCTACTCTTACAACAGGCATTTTGCTATTCTCACTAAGCAGAATCCTCAATCAGACACAGTTTGTCGAGACGCTTGTGACTTTATGGGCGATTTGGTGGGATCGGCCAAAGTATATTCATTAAGGAGACCATGCATCATCACCTCTCTCAACGCCTATGTTTGGCACTAGGTACCTGCCTGAGCTGGATATAGCGCACAATAAGGAGGAGATAGCGGGCGAGCGACCTGCAGCAAGGGCCAACGCTAGATGGATTCCACCGCCGCGAGGAATTGCTAAATTACCAATCAAAGTGGTGATGAAACTGCACCTTTTGACTTAATGAAACAACATATGTTTGGCCTAATAAGGGTTCTAGGTGCGGTTAGGTCCTTCTGATACCAATGTTAACATAATTTCTTTTAAGAATTTAACAAGAACAAAGATCTCATTAGCAAAAAAAAAAAAAACATGAACAAGATCTAATTGTGCATTGCGGATGCGTTGGCCTTGGTTGGAGTGGACCGAGCCGGATCGTGCGTGGGTTGGTTTGGGGCTGCCATGTAACAAAGAGGATTTGGAGCTCTTCTACGACTCCGTGACCATCACAATTGGTGATGGGAAGACCGCTGATACGTGCATCATTTATACAACTTATATTATCATATTAGAATGTTATTGGCATTGTTATATCATTGTTTTTACATGTTTTAGATGATTTATGGGACTTTCATACAAAGTCCCTATTTTTGGTATTTAATTTCCGGGAGGCAGAAAACCTCCTTTTTCTTGTTTTTAATGTTTCAGGAGCTACCGGGACCCAAATGGAAAAAGGAAAATTGCACAGCTGGTTTTTCATCGGGAGAACAGCAGTGGGAAGAAGATCGAAGGGAGGAGAGCCACGAGGCCCAAAAGGGGGGCCACGCGGCTAGATGCTTTGGCCGCGTGGGGCCCACCATCTGGAGCCTCGGGCACTTCCTCGCTGGGGCTTTTTAACGAGGTCTCCGTCTCGCCCGAAAAAGAACGCCCTAATTTTTACGAGACTATCCGAGGTCGCGGCGGCGGCGAAACTCCTGATTCCCTCAGAGGGGGATCAGATCCTGCTGCTCCGGAGCTCCGGAGAAGGGGGAAATCATCGTCATCGTCATCACCTCTCCTCCTTGGCGTGGGAGGAGGCCTCTACATCATCACCATCACCAAGACTAGCACCATCTCCATCCCATCTCCGTGATCCACTCCGTCCCCTCGTAGTTTGAGAGTTGATATACCCTAGATACTTGTCTTGTGCTACTATTCATGTTTGTGATTGAGTACTTGTCATTATTTGGTGGTGAAGTTATATTTTCAGATTGTGTTGTACCACTTATGTCACTGAATATCACCATGTTTGCACGTTGTGAGTAGTTCCCGTATGTTCCTGAGGGCATAGGATGAATTGGCAATGATTTATATATGACATGTGTTGGTATTTTGTCTAGTGTTTATCTTTTTGTGTGATTCTATGATGGTGTTGTGCGAACGTCGACTGCACAACACTTCACCTATATGGGCTCATAGGAGAACACCGTAGTGTAATGGCGTGAGGGAGACTTGGGAGGACACGAAAGCCTGAGACCGAATCATTAAGTTACTTTACGGGGTATTAGTATCGGGGACCTAGAGTGTAATGCTATGGTGGGATTTTATATCTTAATAATTCTTGTGCTGTCATTTAATTGGCCACATGATCCATCATAAGGGGTTTAGTCTATTTATTTAGCTGTACCTAATAATAGCTCCGTCCGAAGAAGATTAAAACTAGACAAGATATTCAACATGTTGTTCAATAAATCTATATGCCTAGCAATATCCATGCCGCCCTCGGGAACGTTTTCCACATATAAGTTACACATCACTTGAGCTTGTCCTCTTACACATAGAGGATTGGGCTTTCTCTCTCTTTGAGAGCTTTTACCTGCTACTATTTGTCTGCTGCATTTTTACTGTCTTGCAATTATACAATCGAAAATACCAAAAACACTTGCATCTTTTATTGTCAATTTATCATTCTTACTAACCAATACCTTCAGCTCCTCGTGGGTTCGACAACCTTTTCTATTCGAAAGGTACTACAATTGATCTCCTGCACTTGGGAGTCATCAAGATACTTTTCTGGCGCCGTTGCCGGGGAGCGTAGCGCTATTGGTAAGAAGTTTGGTAAGGAAACTTGAAAGGTGAATTTTATTTACTGTTTTATCTCATTGCTACTATGGCATTTATGAATCGTGCCTCGCTGCATCTTGCTCTATATGAAAGTGCTTATGCTATGCTCCTAAAGTGGTTGAAACTACTGTGCCTGAGATACCTAAAGTGGGATATAAAATTCCCGTTGGTCATGTTAAAAGAGTTATGAAAAATCCATTTACAGGGATGGAACTAAATCTGCACGTGAACACATGGAAACAATTGAGGCTATATGTGGTTTATTTAGACTTCCTGGTATTTCTGAAGATCAGGTAAAAAGGAAGTTGTTATATCTGTCTTTATCTGGTAATGCTCGTATTTGGTTCAGGTCTTTAGATGAAGAAGTCACTATGGACTGGAGTATTTTGAGGAAGGTTTTCTTTCTTAAGTATTTTACTCCTAGAGAAGCTTATGAGAACCGCTGCTATATATTTAATTTCTGGCCACATCTGGGAGAAAGTATTACTCAAGCTTGGGGGAGGTTAAAGGAACTCCTCCGCAAGAATCCTTGTCATGATCTTACAAGGAAAATTATTCTGATAAACTTTTATGTGAGGCTACCAAGGCAACAAAAGGAATTTCTGGATAATTCATCTAGTGGAAGCTTTACAAATAATACTGAAGAAGAAGCATGGAATTTATTGGAGACTATTTCTGAGAATACTGGTCATTGGGATCTTGATAAAGGTAATGAGCCCTATCTGGACTATGAGTATTCATGTGTAGAGAATTTCTCTACTTCTACCTTGTTTAAAAATCTGAGTGATACTTTTAATCTTGATCCTTATGTTATAATTGAGGTAGCTAAATCTTTTGCTAATCATATTGGTATTCCTAAAACTGGGTTTGAAGCTTATGTTGAACCTGTTAAACAATCTATTGTTGTACCCAAAGTTATTAAACATAGAACCAGTGTCATCCTTGACAATTGAGGAGTATGTTGAGGCACCACCATATCCAAACCAAGTCAAGGAAAATTTACTTATTGCTGTTTCTAACAAGAGTAAAAGAAGAAGATCTCAGCCTTATGAACAGATGGAAGTCAACAGTCAAATCTCTATTATCAAACAATTAAATGAAGAAGATCCTGTGATGTTTATCTATGTGAAGATGCTACTAAAGTTGTTAAAGGCAATTCGGCCAAGGTTGGTAAGCCTGTTATATCATGCACTATTGGGACTTCTAGTTATCATGGCTTATGTGATATTGGAGCAAGCATTAGTGTCATTCCATATTCTCTGTATCTTGAAATCAAGCCTGATATTGATCCTATCAGTATGGAAGAGACAGGTATGACAATTCAACTTGCTAATAAAGATTATATTAATCCACTTGGAATTGTTAGAGATGTTGAAGTATTGGTAGGTAAAATTAAATATCCTGCTGATTTTATTGTGCTTGGTTGCCCTCAAGATTCATTTTGTCCTATCATTTTTGGTAGACCATTCTTACATACTGTTGGTGCTGAAATTGATTTGCTTAAAGAGAAAGTGTTTATTAATTGTGCTGGAGAAAAACTTGCATTCAACTTTTCTAAATTTTCTGATAAGCATTCAAAGAAAGAGCCATTTTCTGAAGATGTAATTGAAACTCTTGCTCATGTAGCTGTAGCTTCAACAGACGTGGTGGAAAGATACATGCTTAATCAAGATGAACCATTTAATGAAGAAGAAAAAGATGCTTTAGAACAAATACTTTCACAACAGCCACCACAATTACAATTGCATATCCCACCTGATAATTTAGGAGTGTTACCACCACCTAAAGGGGATCCTAGTTTTGAATTAAAACCTTTGCCTAAAATAAATATGCATCCTAGATGAGAAGAGCATATATCCTGTCATTATTAGTGCTAACCTTTCAGCTGAAGAAGAAGAGAAATTACTTGATGTGCTTAAAGCTCACCGACCAGCCATTGGATACTCTCTTGATGATCTTAAAGGTATAAGCCCAGCTCTATGTATGCATAAAATTAATTTGGAAGAGGATGCAAAACCTGTTGTTGATTATCAACGCCGTCTCCATCCAAAAATGAAGGAAGTGGTAAGGAAAGAGGTAATAAGACTTATTGAAGCTGGTATCATTTATCCTATAGCTGATAGTAAGTGGGTTAGTCCTGTTCATTGTGTTCTAAAAAGGGTGGAATGACTGTTGTTCCAAATGATGAGGATGAACTTGTAGCTCAACACACTGTTGTTGGTTATAGAATGTGTATTGATTTCAGGAAGTTAAACAAAGCAACTCGTAAAGATCATTACCCATTGCCATTTATTGATCAAATGTTAGAAAGGTTATCTAAACACTCTCACTTTTGCTATTTAGATGGTTATTCAGGTTTCTCCCAAATTCCTGTTCATAAAGATGATCAAGAGAAAACCACTTTTACATGTCCATTTGGTACATTTGCTTATAGGAGAATGCCATTCGGTTTGTGCAATGCTCCTGCTACTTTTCAAAGATGCATGAATGCTATATTTGCTGATTATATTGAAAAGATAATGGAAGTCTTTATGGATGATTTTTCTGTGTATGGTACTTCCTTCGATAATTGCTTGTTCAACCTTAACAAAGTTTTGCAGCGTTGTGAAGACCAACACTTAGTTTTAAACTGGGAGAAGTGTCACTTCATGGTTACTGAAGGTATTGTTCTTGGGCATAAGATTTCTGGAAAGGAATAGAAGTTGACCCAGCAAAGATAGAAGCTATTGAAAAGCTCCCATTCCCAAGGGATCTCAAAGGTATAAGAAGTTTTCTTGGGCATGCAGGTTTTTACCGTAGGTTTATTAAAGATTTCTCCAAAATATCAAAACCCCTAACCAATCTTTTGCAAAAGGATGTTCCTTTCTCTTTTAATGATGATTGCATTGAGTCCTTTAATATTTTGAAGAATGCTTTAATAAGTGCCCCTATTATTCAACCACCTGATTGGAATTGCCTTTTGAAATTATGTGTGATGCTAGTGATTATGCAGTTGGGGCTGTTTTGGGCCAACGTGTTGATAAGAAACTGAATGTATTTATTATGCTAGTAGAACACTTGATGCTGCTCAAAGGAATTATGCCACAACTGAAAAAGAATTTTTAGCAGTGCTATTTGCTTGTGACAAGTTTAGACCTTATATTACTGATTCGAAAGTCACATTGCATACTGATCACTCTGCCATTAAATACTTAATGCATAAGAAAGATGCTAAGCCTAGATTAATAAGATGGGTACTTCTATTGCAAGAATTTGATTTACACATTGTTGATAGGAAAGGGGAAGATAATCAAGTAGCTGATCATCTTTCTAGAATGGAAAATATACCTGATGATCCTATTCCTATTAATGATAGTTTTGCTAATGAACAACTTGCAAACATTAATGTTTCTAGTGCTAAAGTTGCATCCATGGTTTGCCAATTATGCAAATTTTATTGTTGGTAAAGTTTTACCTCCACACTTCACTACTCAACAAAGAAAGAAATTCTTTTATGATCTTAGACATTATTTCTGGGATGATCCTTTTCTTATAAGAAGAGTGTGGATGGTATTATTAGACGTTGTGTACCTGAGTATGAACAACAGGCTATTATAAGAGATTGTCATGACAGTCCCTATGGAGGACATCATGCAGGAGATCGTACAGGTGCAAAGGTATTACAGTCTGGTTTTATTGGCCTACTTTATTTAAGGATTGTGCTGAATATGTTAAATCTTGTGATAAATGTCAAAGAGTAGGAAATATTGGTAGGAGAAATGAAATGCCTATGAATTATTCCTTACCACTTGAACCATTTGATGTGTGGGGTTTTGACTTTATGGGACCTTTCCCCGAATCAAAGACAAAGCATACTCATATTTTGGTTGCAGTGGATTATGTTACAAAGTGGGTGGAAGCAATTCCAACCAAAAGTGCAGATCATGCCACAGCAATGAAGATGCTTCAGGACATCATTTTCCCCAGGTTTGGTGTTCCTAGGTTTTTAATTACTGATGGTGGTTCTCATTTCTTACATGGTATTCTTAGGAAAACTTTGGCAAAATATGATGTTAACCATAGAATTGCATCACCTTATCATCCCCAAACTAGTGGACAAGTTGAATTAAGTAATAGGGAAATTAAACTCATTTTGGAAAAGACAGTGAATAAGTCTAGGTCTGATTGGCCACTTAAAATTAACGATGCATTATGGGCTTATAGAACTGCTTTTAAAAATCCTATGGGAATGTCTCCTTATAAAATGGTTTATGGAAAAGCTTGTCATTTACCTGTTGAATTAGAACATAAAGCTAGATGGGCTATTAAACAATTGAACTTTGATTTTAAAACTGCTGGAGAGAAGAGAATTCTTGATTTAAACCTACTTGATGAATGGAGAAATGAAGCTTATGAAAGTGCCAGGATGTTTAAAGAAAAGTTAAGATTTGGCATGACAAGAAAATTAAAAAGAAAGAATTCAAAGTGTCGGGGGGCCACCCCGGGTAGGGTCAAGGCTTGGCATAAGTTGAGTTTAAAGATGTGCCGAGGTACGGAAAGGGCCGACCTGTTTGGGCTTGGGAGTGTCCGAGCTTTATCTTGACCTGGAGATATAAAGGCCGACCTGTCTTGGCCCAGAGGGTCCGAGGTATCCCGTTGGCATGGGCCGACGTTCATAATCCGAGCTATGATCAGCCGACCTAACTACCTCGGTGCTATGATTTGTATTGTGAGTGCAGGAGAAGCTATTTGAAGGAAGTAAGGTCCGACCTGGTCAGATCTTAAGCGCAAGACCCGAGGTAAGGAGCCCGACACATCCGTGCGGGCTAACCAAGGCAAGAGGCCGTAGTCGGGCAGGAGTCAATGCTCCTGTCACTTCCTGCCTGACACAAGAGCGTCTGGCACGCGCGGCGCCGGCAGAGGCGTGCTCCGGGTTCTGCGGGGCTGCACGTCTCTGACCGCTGACCACGCGAGATCTGGGGAAAGCTACGAGGTAGCTCAGCCAGGCCACGTCCTGTCTCTGTCAGAGGGGACATCCTAGCTCTACTGTGGTGATGCAGGGGATGAGTAGGCCATGTCCCGTCCCTGACAGGAGTACAATGATGACCAAAGCAGAGGCATGGCAATAGTGTTCAGCAAGGGGCACAACGGTAAACTCGGCTGGCCTATATAATGGGCTTCAACCCCTCCTGCGTGAGGGGGACGAGGAAGGAATCGAGATAGAGAGGAACCTCGGAATCCCCGGAGACACCTCGGATCAAGCTCGGAGTTCCTTTTTCCTCCCTTGTAGCTCATCTTTTACCTCAAGTTCTCACCATTGTAGCATCACACAGCTCGAGGAGCAGCTTGTACTTGTCACCTTGAGTTATTCACCAGTAGGATAGTTGACATGGGTATGCCTATCGGGTACCCTACCATGAGGGTACCTGGTGCACGTATCGACTAGGCCCAACTATCAGAGCCTACATGAAGCCCATGAAGGGAGGCCCACGAAGATGGAGTATCCTCCAAGTTTGGCGAAACAATAGTCGGTTTAGAGTTTCCTTACTTGTAAATCGAGTCGGTTACGAACACCCGAGACCCAGCCTATTATTTAAGGACTGGGAGGGCCATCGAACCAGACACGAACCACCAGAGCCACAAACCCTAGCGAGATCGACATCTCGCCGGGACCTTGTAACCATCATATTCACAAAGCAATAACAGACAGGCAGGACGTAGGGTGTTACCTCCACACGAGGGCCCTGAACCTGGGTAAAATCTTTGCCCTGCTTGTCAGCCGACGATACTTCCAGCTCTACCACGTTCTCTCCCCCATATTCATAACCTAGGGACCTTAACCATGGGTCTTGATGAGTCTACCCCTCGTCAAGTGGCGCCGTCTGTGGGAAAGAATAGCGCTGGACTCGAAGTTTCGCCGGTCCCAACAGCAAACGGCAAATCGCCGATCACACCAGCAAACGGCAACTCGCCGATCTCATCTGCAAACGGCAACTCGCCGGCCATGTCAGCAAACAGCAACTCGCCGATCCAGGCGACACACGGCGACTCGCCGATCCACTCGAAAAGCGGCAGCCTGCCCGCTTCACCTGCAAAAAGCGCATCTGCTCTTCCAATGAATTTCAATCCGCACTCGCCGAGCTTCAGGAGGCGTTTTCCGGCCTTGAATCAGGTTTGAGTTTAACTGTTGGAGCATTCAATTTTTTCGTAAACAATCTTGGCACGCAGGACTCGACAGATCCGCAACAACTGGCGCTGGGCGCACTCGAGGCTCCGTCGACTGCGCTCGCCCCGTCGTCGATTCCTGAAGCCTGCTCGCCCGCAACAACCATGTCGACCGGCGAGATCGACAGGTTCATGATGACGGAACTCCAAGGCGAGGAGGCAGAATCAGCATACCGCACAAGCAACGTCGACTTCAACCTACCACTCGACGAGAGTTTCGACTGCGGGATCTCCCTCGATGACTTCTACGAGCCCGCGATTCATAACGACAGCAACGTCGACTCGGAGATCTTCACCAACACCAACCTCGACTCAGAAATCCATAATGGCTTCGCCAACACCGATGAGCATAGGCGATGAGCACATCGACAACGAGATTCGCCTCGAAGATCTACTCGATGAACACACTGGCTCTGACATGAGCCTCGACGGCGACGTCGAGTCCATGACTGGAATCGACAGCACATACACCTGTCCCGGGTCACGCCCCATCAGGTCTACGTGGCCTTCTCCGCAGAATCATCCGCAGACGCAGCCGCTCGCAGGCCTGCACAATTCCCATGCACGGTAACCATGCCGGATGGGGTCACAACCTTGACAATCACGGAGGAGATGGCAGCAAAAGCAGATAAAGTCATAAAGGAGTGCACAATGATGCCACCAAATTCACCCCAGAGGAGATGTTGACCTTCCAGTACTTCAACTGGCAGGAGTCAATTCGACTGCAAAACTACCGAGCGACGCTCGAAGAGCGCAAAAGGCAAGCCAGCCTCTCGAGTGCCCGAAGAAGGGAGCAATCCCTCGGGTCCACAATGCAACCAACCCCACGACCTAGGTCGCGGTTGGCAAGCCTTCCAGAACATGAAAGGGTAGCAATCACCCGTAACCTGTCGTTCATGACAGAGGACGCTAACGGAATCCCAGTGCCCAAAACTGCTGCGGGTGCATTATTCTCCGTAGGTGCTTACCTCAAGGCAATGCAACCTCCGGCGAATGACCCTAACGCAGCCCTGCATCGCCAACAACTCAAATCGCTAGCTCTAGCGGCACAGGCTATACAGCCAGAAGACAAAACTCCAGCAAGGAATCGCGATCGCGACATAGTCGACTCACGACACGCAGCACATCATCGCAGTGGTCGCAGCCACCACTCGGATGAAGGAAGGAGAAGCACGCGCCGGCACAGGTCCAGCAGAAGCAGATCTCGAAGATCCTATAGCAGCGATTCATACTCTGATCGAACCAGAGCCATGCGGAGCATTGTGCTTCACTCGACGCATCCGTGAGACGCGGATGCCCAAAGGTTCAAGTTGACAGGCGAACAACCCAAGTACAACGGTCGCCAAGAACCTTGGGTGGCTAGAAGATTACAGACTCGCCGTGGCATGCCAGCGTGGCACGAACACCACGGCGATGCAGTACATACGACTCATGCTCGAAGGAACTGCCCGCGACTGGCTCAAGGCACTCCCTCCATCATCATACGACTCGTGGGACGATTTCCGCAGAGACTTCATCAAAAACTTCGAGCCTCTATGTGAGCGCCCGAAGACATTCGAAGAATTAAGGCATGCACTCAACGATCAGACGAGTCGTTGAGATCATACATACGGCGGTGGACCGAAATACGCAATTCGGTTGGCAAAGTGTCAGAAGACAGGGCCATGGATGCCTTCATACAAGGTCTCGCCAGGAAGGACTTCAAAGAGGCACTGGTCGTGAAAAGCCAACCTCCCTGGCTGACCTCATCAAAGTTGCGACTGAGTGGGCAGATGGAGAGGATTCTGTACGCAGATCCCGTGCTTCCCCACACGCGACAACTACGAAAGCGGCAGTCGAGGCCGCAGAGATTCATACAGAGAAGATCGCAGGCGCAAACGTTCCAAACGTCCTTACGACGATAACAGACCCGAGTTCATGGCGGCTGGATACACACAACCCGGGAGGACCAAGATAGAAGCAATCGACGCTCGGATGATCGACGGGACAGTCGAGATCGCGCAGCGGAGCGACAGCTACAAAAGGCAAGAATGGCGCAAACGCAGCGACGCAAAACCCGAGCGGTCATTCGAGAAAAGATGGACAGATTCCACCTCTTCAAGGGGGACGACGGAAAACTACGCTCCAATCACACCCTAAGGAACTGCAGGGAATTCGACCAAATGGCGACTGACTACATGATACGACTCAAAAGGTACGGCCCAGCACCTGCTCAGCCCACGCCTGCACCCGCACCACAGCCGAACGCTGTGCCCGCTCTCATGGCGCCACAGCCGCCACCGCAACCACCACCACAGCCTGCTCCAGGCGCAAACCTCGCAGGTGCCATACAACCCGTACTACGGGCGGAAGATGATCAATATCCACAGCCCCACGGGCAGATGTACATGATACAAAAGGGTCGCCCCTCCTAACAGGCAGCAAAAGCTAATCACTCGACAGTGAACATGGCTGTCATGGCACCTCCTGCCGTGCCAATTTCTGAAGGGATCGGAAACCATCATAAGCTTCAGTCGAGAGTCATCCCCCAGCTGTAGTTCGACCAGGGCACGCGGCTCTGGTACTCGACGCGCAAATAGGAGGCTACGCCATGACCAAGGTCTTCATGGATGGAGGCAGCGGCATAAACATCATCTTCGCGGACACGCTCCGCAAAATGAACAGGTCAGTCGAAAACCTCCCAAAATCTTCAAATACCTTCCACGGTATCGTTCCTGGCAAAGCAATTAGCCCAGAAGGCACCATACAACTCGACGTTACGTTCGGGGACAAAAGCCACTTCAGGACAGAGTCGATTGAGTTCGAGGTCGTCGACTGGAAATCACAATACCATGCTATTCTTGGTCGCCCGACGTTTGCTCGATTCATGGCGGTGCCACACTACGTACCTCACGCTGAAGATGCCAGGACCAAAGGGAGTCATCACTGTCCGTGGAAACTTTCAAAGGTCCGATGCTTGCGACCGCGAGTTCAGCAAAATCTCCGAGATGTTCGGGGTGGAAGAATCACTCGCCGACTGGCGATTTCCAACGACCGCACACTCCTTCCGGCATAAGAAGTTGGCAGTCGACAGATCCTTCAATGCTACAAATGACACAAGGTCGCATCAGGTGCACCCGACCGATCCGTCCAAGACAGTCAACATATCTTCGAGCCTGCCTATCGCATAGGAAGGCGCGCTCGTCGAATTCCTCCGTGAGAACTGGGAAATATTTGCGTGGTGTCCAGCCGACATGCCAGGTATTCCCAGGGAATTCGCCGAGCACTCTCTCCAATTGTTTCCAGATGCAAAGCCAGTCAAGCAAACGATGCGTCGAATCTCCGGCCCAAAGCGAACCGCAGTCGAATCTGAAGTCGACCGGTTACTCGCAGCAGGATTCATTAGGGAAATCAAGAAATCACAATGGGTGGCCAACCCCGTACTCGTAGAGAAGAAGCATACAGACATCCTTCGGATGTGCGTGGACTTCACAGCGCTGAACAAGTGCTGTCCAAAGGATCACTTCCCGCTACCCCGAATCGACCAGATCGTCGACTCCACCGCCGGATGCGCACGACTCTCCTTTCTGGATGCTTACTCAGGTTATCACCAGATAAGGATGAAGCAAGAAGACGAAGAAAAAACGGCGTTCATAACCCCACTCGGGGTCTACTGCTACACAACTATGCCCTTTGGGCTCAAAAACGCGGGTGCAACATACCAGCGCATGATGCAGGACTGCCTCAAAAAGCAAATCGGACGCAACGTCCAGGTCTACGTGGATGACATTGTCATTACCACAAGGGAAGAACACACACTACTCGACGATTTGAGGGAGACGTTCGCAAACCTCAAACGCTTCCATATCAAGCTCAATCCTAAGAAGTGCACGTTCGGCGTTCCAGCCGGGCAGCTCTAGGGTACCTAGTCTCTGCCCGTGGAATCGAAGCAGACCCGGAGAAAATACAGGCCATCCTCACAATGCAAAGGCCTTCAAAGCTTCACGATGTGCAGAAACTAGCAGGACGAGTAGCAGCGCTCAGTCGATTCATCAGCAAACTGGGTGAAAAGGCTCTACCATTCTATCGACTGATGAAGAAGGCGGACAAGTTCGAGTGGACGCCAGAAGCTGAAGCAGCCTTCACAGATCTCAAGCGGATCCTCACAAGCCCTCCGATCCTCGTCGCACCTAAGGAACGGGAACCACTCTACCTGTATGTCTCGGCTACAAACAGGGTGGTGAGCACCGTACTGGTAGTCGAACGCATGGAGGAGGGGCACATCCAAAGCATACAACGTCCAGTCTACTACCTGAGCGAGGTTCTCTCCATATCAAAACAGCGGTACCCGCACTATCAAAAGCTGGCATACGCTGTATTCATGTCCTCAAGGAAGTTGACACACTACTTCACCGAGCACCCATCACCGTGGTAAGTAACTCAGCAATCGGTGATATCCTCACAAACCCCAATGCAACGGGTCGAGTCGCAAAATGGCTCATCGAGCTGGCTCCAAGAGACATCAAGTACGAGCACCCGAAGGCTATCAAAGCACAAGTCCTACCCGACTTCACAACCGAGTGGATAGAGGCCCAATTACCTGGAGCACCAGACGTGTCCAATTCCTGGACCATGTACTTCGATGGGTCCAAGAAACACGAAGGCGCAGGCGCAGGCGTCATCCTCATATCACCAAAAGGGGACAAGCTACGTTATGTTTTGCAGATGGGATTCAAACTACCCTCCAATAACGAGGCTGAATACGAGGCTCTGATCCATGGCATGCGGATGGCAAAAGCACTTGGGTGCACTCGATTGATGATCTACGGCGACTCCAATCTCGTGGTGCAGCAAACAATGAAGGCCTGCGACGCAATCGCGGACAACATGATCGCTTATCGCGACCTGTACAACACACTGAGGGCAGCTTCGAGGCTGAGTTGAGGCACATAGGAAGGGAAAGTAACGAAGAAGCAGACATGCTAGCCAATCTTGGCTCAACTGGCGCACAAATTCCACCTGGTGTCTTCCTCGAGCGCATCGAACACAGATCTATCAAGGAGAAACGAGAGCCTCCTCCGTCGACTACGCCCCCCAAAAGCAAAGCGCCAGCACAGAGGACCCCCCAGTCGAGGTACCCTCATTGAGCCAACTTGGACTCAACCTTTTCTGGCTTACATACTCCGCCGAGCTACCAGATGACATAACCGAGTCCCGACGCGTGACTCGAAGATCAAAAGCATACACCGTTATCAACGGCGAGTTATACAAGCGCAGCATATCAGGTATGTTCCAAAGATGCATCGCATTCGAAGATGGCCAAGCCATACTTCGAGACATTCATGCAGGTACCTGTGGGCATCACGCCAGCAGTCGATCACTCGTAGCCAAAGCCTTTCGCGCAGGGTTTTACTGGCCTACAGCACTCAAAGACGCGGAGGACATAGTCAAAAGGTGCGTCGGCTGCCAGAAATTCGCAACAAGGCCGCACGCACCCGCATCGGCGTTGAAGACTATACCGCTGGCCTGGCCTTTCGCCCAATGGGGGCTCGATATGGTTGGGCCACTCAAAAAATCATCGCATGGCGGGCATACTCACCTACTGGTGGCAGTCGACAAGTTCACAAAGTGGATCGAGGCGGTCCCCATCACAAATTCGACTGCTACTACGGCAGTCAACTTCATAAAGAGCATCATCTACCGCTTCGGTGTCCCAAACAGTATCATCACTGATAACGGCACAAACTTCACGGCTGAGGAGTTCAAAACCTTCTGCAAAGAGCAGGACATTACGCTCAACTACGCATCCGTGGCGCATCCACAATCCAATGGCCAAGTCGAAAAGGCCAATGGACTTGTGACGAGTGGGATCAAGAAGCGCCTCCTGGTGCCACTCAAAAGAGCTGCGGGTGCTTGGGTCGAAGAACTACCATCTGTGCTATGGAGCCTACGCACAACTCCCAACACTTCTACGCAGTTCACCCCATTCTTCATGGTCTATGGTGCAGACAATTCTGCCATCAGATGTAAGGTTCAATGCACCACGAGTTGAAGCATACAATGAAGAAGACGCGAAGAAGCACTCGAAGACGCAGTCGACTTGCTCGATGAGCGCGAGACACGGCCTTGGCCCGCACAGCTGTTTACCAGCAGGATCTCCGCAACTACCATAGCCGTCGACTGCGAACCAGGTCCTTTGTTGTGGCGACCTGGTTCTTCGACTGAAGCAAAAGAAGGTGCACAAGCTCGCTTCCCCATGGGAGGTCCCTTCATCATCACGGAGGTCCTTGGTGGAGGCGCATATCGACTGAAGCACGCGAAGACAGGCGAACTCTCTCATAATCCTTGGAACGTTGCGCATCTGCGCCGTTTCTACGCATAAAGTGCTCACAGTCATACAATGTAATAGGCTATATGTCGGATGGCTGCAGGTTTCAGACGCGCTCTTTTCCTTACCAGGGTACCTAAGGGGACTGGAAGGTTTTTAATGAGGCGGCCTGCAGCCTAACATTCAAAAGAGGAATAAAATCAATGTTCCTTCGACTTCTTTGTGGTACTACCCGCATAATTCATACCTTAACCGCACCCGAAACCCTCGGGGGCTGTGTTATCGATCAAATGAGCTCTCGCTCTTGCAGAAACACAATGCCTTAGCCGCACCCGAATGCTCGGGGGCTGCGTAACAAGGATCCAAACAAAGAACACAAAAACTCTGCAGCCGCACTCGAATACTCGGGGGCTGCACAGTCATTGGTTCACAACCACACATATTTCACAAACCCCGCTCGACTGACTCGGGGGCTCGACAAAAAATCAAAGTATACAAACTATACAATATACAAAGAGTCAAAAATTACACTCGGGGGCTGCCCCCTATACAAAAATTGCACTCGCAAACTATTCTAATCCTCAGGCTCGTCCTTTACGGGCAGCTCGGGACCGCAAAGCTGTTCGCGAGTGCACTCGATTAGTGTCTCCGCAGCTCGGATCGTGTCATCCAGGTCTTTTTGTTCGAGAACCTCTCCGGCTGCAGGTGTCCGCAACACCAACCTTGGTTTTCGACTACGCATATACGCCATTGCAGCGTTGGCTCCAATCACAAGTCTCTGAGACAGCAACTCTCGAATGGGATTTGTTTGACGGAAGTACGGGGTTGTCGCTGCGCACCTGAATCCACAGCCGCCAACGGGGGTAGGTGCGGCCCACCTCCTCAGTTCGTTCTTACCATAAGATGTGCTTTCCATAGCGCCCGCTGGGTGCGACGCCAAGAAGCACTCGCACAGACGTGATAAAACACGCAATATGCATAATACCGTTCGGGTTGAGATCGTGGATCTGCACCCCGTAGGCAAAAAGAAGACCACGCACAAAGTCGTGGAGGGGAAGCGAGAAGCCCCTGGACAAACTCCGCAAAACATACACGCTCGTTGGCGCGTGGTTCGTGGAATACCTCCTTGGGCGACGGCGCGCGGACGGCGAGCTGTTCCGCGGGTGGCAGATACCACCTGCTCGCGGAGCTTGAGCAAATGGGCGTCCTTTATGGTGACCTTGCCCAATCCCCGCAGTTCTTCTTCAGGCAGCGGCGGACGCAGATGTACCCGCCACGGGTCTATCTTGCCCTTGGCCCGCGACGGTCGCGGCGGCGGCGGCAGCACCGCGCTTCGCACCTCCGCCTTTCGCCATTGCAGAGTGGATGAAAGCAGTGCAAAAACTTGGTCGCAGAGCAATGAGGGGGGCATCGCAGGGAAGAGACGAGGGGCGCACAGTGAGCAAATGGCAAGTAAAAAAACTCTGCCAGCCACGCTCCCCTATTACCACAGATCACACAAACGATCGCAACCGTCAAAACAAATCCATACGCTCCGCGCGAAATCTGACCATACACGTGGCAGCCACGGAGAGCAACCGTCGCCGGCCACTCCGCCCACTACGCACGAGAATCCAGGAAACCATCATCACGCGCCCGTCAAAATCGCGCCATAAACGGTCAAATCAAGTCCACGCGGCGTCATCCCTGGTCAGCTCTGCAGAAACCGGGCCCACAAAGCAGGGTCACGTCTTATCAAACACCACCAA